>JAXGGA010002071.1:0-131995 GCA_038373865.1 Uloborus plumipes | reverse complement strand
CCCCATCCTCGAGTGGGTTGCATAGATTATACGAAACTGGAAAACAGTAGCGGAAATTTCAGAAAAGGAATATATAGGTATTTTTCAGAAGCTCTGTGATATATTTAGGGTGTATGTCACCCCCTGAAGAGTGTCTCCTGCGCAAACGCACACCCGCGATGCTACAAGATTTTATAGATTATATAAAACTCTGAATATTGTGCGAAATTTCAGAAAGACTATATTTTTCAAAAACGGGTTAAATACATTTCGGGTGCCACCCCCCAGAAGGGTATCTCCTGGGGTGGACCGTTCCTCCTGTAGTGACGCTACTGCATTAAGGCTACAGTGGACAAATAAAATTGATTTTTTTCAATTATTGATCTATATGTCTAAAACTTTGTATGCTTGTATTATTGTGTATTTACGACATCTAAAAGCATAAAAAACACAAATTAGTGCAAAAACAATGAATACTTTTTTTCAAATTTCAAATTTAAATATTTTTTTAACAAAATTTCAAAATGTTCCAGGCGTCACAATTTTTTTTCAAACTTTGAATTTCCACTTAATTTCCAATCATTAGGCATGATGACACAAAACAATGCATTATATGCAATGTTTTATGAGATAGTTTATAAAAGATGGCTGAAAACAAAAAAATTCCGTTAAAAAAATCATATAAATTTTCATTTTCAGCCACCTTTTATAAACTAGCACATAAAACATTGCATGTAATGCATTGTTTTATGCAATCATGCTTAATGATTGGAAATTAAGTGGAAATTCAAAGTTTGAAAAAAAATTGCGACACCTGGAACATTTTGAAATTTGTTAAAAAAATATTTAAATTTGAAATTTGAAAAAAAATATTCACTGTTTTTGCACTAATTTGTATTTTTTGTGCTTTTAGATGTAGTAAATATACAATAATACAAGTACACAAAGTTTTAGACATATAAATCAATAATTGAAAAAAATCAATTTTATTTGTCCACTGTAGCCTTAATATCTAAATTATATCAGGATTTAAATATTTATTTTTTGCGAAGCTCTTAAATGCGTTATGAATGTCACCCTCTCACTTTCAGAAAGTTGTCTGCCGGCGCAAATGCGCTCGTACTGGTGCTACTGGTTTTGAAGAATTAAATGCATCTGTACAGTACATGTTGAAGAAAAAATTCAGAATTGAAAAATCTTTCATAAACACTAAAAACCATTTTGGTGTCACACTTCACAGGGGTGTCCCCCGGCTACCCCCTCCAAATGTGGAGATTTTTTTTCTTCCTTTTTTTCCTTCTTCCTTTTCTACTTCTTTTCTTCTTTTTTTTTTATGGTCCGCTCCGGGTGTCACCCCTAGACAGGTGACACCCGGGGCGGACCACCACCAACCCCCCCCCCCCACCCCTGTAGCGACGCTACTGGTTAACCCTCTATAAGGAAGTGGGAAGTATATTTCCCACCAGCTTCATTAATTTTTAAATGTCCACAAAAAGCCATTTCCCAACAACAAGTAGGGATTTTCGACTTCGGAAAGCACGACAATCAATTTCCGGATTCTCAAGTTTCACAAGCAAAAAGCAACTTGTAAGTTTCCTGAGCAGAAAGAAAACTTCCAGACGACGTACGATTTCCTTAAGTTAGTAACCATATGCCAATTTTGCAAGAAACTTATACACGTTCCGCTGCATACAGTAGAACTCCGATAACTCAACACCTGAATAACTCGACAACCTCAGAAAGTCGACATTTATTTTTTCAACGGTTGATCCAATGCTTATTTCAATAGACGCAAATCTCTCTAAGTTGACACGTTTACAGGAACCTATATAAATTAACATCCATTTGCTATTTTAGTCCACTTTTTGCTACTGATATTCTTCCTCATTAACCTTTTCTGATAGTCTAAGATCCCACCGCAGTTTATCTACACTCATAGCGTACACTCATCACGTATATATCAAATTAAAGCTGATTTTTTCCTGAAAGTGATGCGCTAAAGCTGCCTATGTAAAAGTGGCCGCAACCTGCAGGCAGCCTGCATAACAGGTCACATAAATGTCAAATTTTTGCACGCATCACACGTATATCAAATTAAAGCAGATTTTTTTCTGAAAGTGATGCACTAGTCTTCCACTGGAAAAGTGGCAGCAACCTATAGACAGCCTGGTCTAAACAGGTCACATGAATGTAATATTTCTACATTCATCGCGTACATTCATCACGTATAGATCAAATTAAAGCTGATTTTTTACTGAAAGTAATGCATTAAGGCTGCCTATGTAAAAGTGACCGGAACCTCTAGGCAGCCTGGCCTAAACAGGTCACATGAATGTAGTCTTTCTACACTCATTGCTTACACTCATCACGTATATATCAAATTAAAGCTGATTTTTTTCCTGAACGTGATGTACTAAGGCTGCCTATGTAAAAGTGGCCGCAACATCTAGGCAGCCTGGGCTAAAAATATCACATGAATGTAGTATTTCTACACTCATCGAGTACACTAATCACGTATATATTAAGTGAAAGCTGATTTTTTTCTGAAAGTGATGCACTAAGGCTGCCAATATGAAAGTGGCCGCAACCTGTAGGCAGCCGGGTCTAAACAAGTTACATGAATGAAGAATAGTCCAGGCGGCCTAGAGCTCACGGCCACTTTTACATAGGCAGCCTTTGTGCATGAAGTTCAGAAAAAAATCAGCTTTTATTTGATATACACGAGATGAGTGTACGCAATGAGTGTAGGAATACTACATTCATATGTCCTGTTTAGGACAGGCTGCCTATAGGTTTCGGGCACTTTTACATACGAAGACTTAGTGCATCACGTTCAGAAAAAAATTTGCTTTAATTTGATATATACGTGATGAGTGTACGCTATGAATGTAGATAAACTGCGGTGGGATCTTAGACTATGAGAAAATTTCTGTTCATAAGTCAGTCAATTCATTGTGTTACGGAAAGAGATCCTTTTCAAAATTCCCACGAGTTTCCATAGGATACAGCCACAACAGGTTGTGCCAAAGGTGCAGTCCCGGAGCGAGGAAGGGGATAGAGAAATGTATCCAGATTAGTCCAGAAGAAAAACAAGGCAGCACCATCAAGATATGTTTTCCAAGCAAACGTTAGAATTGCTTTTCCCTTTGACTAGAAGCTCTTATCTATTTTCACAAATTATGGATTCATTCCAAATAAGGTAGTGAAAACTGTCACATTTAGTTTATGTTATTTTTCAATTTAAAGAAAAAAGAGGAAAAATTATTTACTAACTTTTTTTTTTATTACGTTGATGACAAGCACTAGAAAATAAGCAATACAGAAAATAATACAATAGTTGAAATTATAAAACCTCGGTAAGTTGATACGCGCTTAGCTCGACATATTTTCATGGTCCCTTGGGTTGTCGACTTAGAGAAGCTCCACTGTCATTTTTAAGCTTACCATTTTTGTTTGTCGCAGTATAACCTATTAAGACGCTTTCCCCAAAAAAAACCAACATAAGCAAACAACAAACCATCATCACTGATGCAGTGGCGGATCCACGGGGGGGGGGGGGGGATCCACGGGATCAGGATGATCTAAAAAAATTGAAATTTCGGAAATTTTCCAAAAAAAGTTGGCCGAACCCCCCCCCCCCCCTCCGCACTCACGTAACACACACCAACACCAACACCACCACAGCTATCGTAAAAAATCAATCGCCTCTAATTGCGTTTTTAGGACCCTAACTCCAAAAAAATGTCCAAAGAAAAGTCTGCTGCCTATTTCCGCCGAAGATTATCAGAAGTTTTCAGATTTTGGAGCTGCAATTTCGAAAAATTGACGAAGAAGATTCTTTGAACCTTAACGTTACCAAAGTCAGCCCGTGCAAACGCGTTTTCAAGACTCCGGTTCATTAAAAATGTCCAAGATAAGATCACGGAATCTCTCTCCTAACGCAATAATAAAGCGTCGAAAATTAAGTTTTTGGAACGTCAGTATTGACACATTTCCAAGAGACAGTTCCGATCGCCATGCTTTCGCCTAATGTCATTAAAGATTTCTTACAATTACGTTTTAAAGCATCAATTCCAAAAACTTTCCAGGAGAACCTCCAAGTCCTCCATCTTCTAACATGATTAAGGATTGTCCAAAACTTCATCCTTCAAAAACTTCAATAGTAGAAAGATGAGGAAAACTTGCTGAATAGCCATACAAAGTTAACGCCATACAAAGATGGCCAGCAACTGTTTTTAAGACTCCAATTTTTGAACAATTAAAGAAGGAAGGTTCGAACTTCTGATAAACAAAGATCGGTTCAATATTTTTTTTTTTTTTTCAACTTCAATTTTGAAAACTTTACAGGTCAAAGTTCCGAACTCCATTCCTTCCTCCCAAACGTCATAAAAGACCATCGTCAATTGCATTTTTTGGATTTCAGTTCCGAAAAATTTAAGAGCCCTCAAGTCCTTCTTCCCCTACCTTTCAACATCATTAAAGATTGTCTAAAGCTGCGTTTTTGAAATTTCATTATCAAAACATTTCTGGGGAAGAGTTCTGAAACCAAATCCTTCCCCTGATTTCATCAAAATTGACCAATATACTAGTTTTATTTTAAAACGTCATTTTCAAAAAATTTCCGGGGAAAAGCGCCAAAACTACCTTTTACAAGCATTCTTGAAAGTACTCGAAAATCGTGTTTCGTGGCTCTAATAACGAAAAGTAGCTGGGGAAAATTACTGAATTCCGTCTCTTCCCTGCACGTCAACCAAAAATGAACAGCAATCTCGTTGTACGTACCAAAATTAAGATTTACATTCATCATTTATTTCTTTAAAGGAGGGGGTCGCAAAATTGGTAAGTTTTCAAATGTGGTCCGTGCGATGTAGATTCCCCGTCTAGGACATAGAGAACCTCTGTCCCTTCCTAAACTTTACTTGTAAATTTTTTTCTTAAACATGTTAGTTTCAAGCTTTCAAGAAAGTCTTGGAACTATTTTTTACTAATGATCTAAGGCAGGATTTCCTTGTAGACTATTTTTGTATATTTTCATTTGAGTTGCAGAACACTGACTGTTAAAAAAAAACTCTGCTGTTGGATTCACCAAAAATTCAAAAGAAGTACAGGAGCTGAGCTCTCGTGCACTTTAATCTCCGATTGCAACCAAAACCGAATGCTTAAAGCTATTTTTTAAATATGTTACCAAAATTAAAGCAACAAATTGGCCATGCACTTATGGTGGAGGTGGAATAATTGTCCAACGCTTCGCGAGGTACCTAATGCCATCTATTGATAACATAATTTGCAACTTATTTGTTTTACAAATTTAGTTTTCTTATTTATTTATTTCTGTAGATTAAGGGCAGTAGTTGGAAAAAAAAATTGTGGAAACTCACCAAATGAAAAAGAGGTTTGAAACCAATTTACATAACATCTGCATAATTTTTACGAAAAAAAACAAGCAAATTTCCTACCCTTCCTTCCTTCCTCCCTCACATGCACGCCCAACTACAGCACTGCAAGTAGATTTTACATACGATACTAAAGTTTTGATTCTGCTGTTATAGAATTGATCCCCAAGGACCAGGTTCGGATCCAGAGGGGAGGTTATGGGGGGTCATGACCCCCTTCCTGAAACGGTCAAATATAGCCTAAAACTGCATTTTTGACACTTGTATTTCTGAAAAATCGCGAAGTATCTCCCATTTTTCCACAAAAATTCCGTTTTGAGCTCTTCATTTCCAAAAATGACCCCCTCATGAACCAGAAGCTGGATCCGCCCATGCCACGGACTGATACACGGGACGGGACTTATGACTCAACAACAGATGCCTATTAAATCCTTGGGGGGGGGGGGGCTTGTGGTATTTGGGAGTTGCATCTCAAAGAGAAAATGTAGGCTACCTTACCCATGCGGTAAAATTCCCGCCCTACAAAAGGGATTCAAAAACTTGTTTTTTTCTTTTCTTTTTTTTTTTTTTTTTTTAAATAATTGTTTGAGTAATAGCCAAAAATGAGATGAATCCTAAAAATGGTGGCTTACTTTTGCATTTTGATAAAGTATTAAAGAAGTTTTGGCGTTCCCACACAAAACACATTTGAGAAACAATATATGATACTACTGATATTTATCATGTTTGAATAAACCTTTCCTATTTTCAATTCAGCGCAACATGTAAATGGTACCCTACCTTTAAATTTTCAAAATAAAAAATCTGGTATGGACCCCACACTATTTCCTTTTACGTGTAAATTTCTTAGCAGATGCTTTAAGTGTTAAAATAGTGCTTGGAATGAGCAAAGTAACTATTTAAACCCCTAGTTTGCTACGAAACAATGCAAAAAAAAATGTTTTGCAATCATTAATTTTCTAAATATTGCTGATTTCAACATCATTCAGTGGATTTTTCCCAAAATATCGCCAATAGCGCCAAATTGAACCCAAATTCAAAAAATAATTTTTTTCGCCAAATTTGTCGCCAACTTGGTGATATGTCGCCAAGTTGACGTCAAACACTTGGCGAAAAAAAGCTTGGCGATATATCGCCAAGTGGTCGCGCCAATTCATATGCATTGAAATTAACACGGATTTACCCCAAAAAAGGGGTAAAACACCCCTTTGGGAACATTCGAATGCAACCACAAGGGGAGGTGCACAACTAGACCATCCTCGGGGCCTACATACCAAATTAGAAGCTTCTACGGAATATAGTTTTTGAGTTGTACGACATACATACATACATACGCATATACATACGTATATACAGATGTCACAAGAAAACTCGTCGTAATTAACTCGAGGGTGGTTGAAAATAATTTGGTAGGTACGTATGCACGAGCTGACTGGTTGAAAAAACTACTCGGAGTCACGTGGGCCTAGAGGTAGAGTATTCTCCTCGTAAGCAAGTGGTTGCGGGTTCGAGTCCTGCCTTGCCCATAAATGTTATTTCATCCTCTATGTGCCGTAAATCTGTCCTGTATTTGTCAGGAGGCAAAGCGCATAGTACGCAGTCCTCATGTATGGGACCGTGGTAGCCTGATCGGTAAGGCGTCGGACTCGTGACCGGGGGGACCCAGGTTCGATCCCAGCCGATCAAAGATCCACCGTCTTGATTAATGGTGACTGGGGGACGTTAAAAATGTCGTGGTCACAAAGTCCTCCAAGTGAAACGATACCTCTGGGGTGCTGGGCCAACAGGCCCGGACTAATGCTCCATCAGTCCGTGCCCCTGCACGGAGTGAAAAATATTGAGGGTCGCAAAACTAGTAGAAAATTCTAAAAAAAAATTCTAGAAAACAATAAAACTAATTTTTTGTTACAAATGACAGCATTTCTTTTAAAAAAAGCCCTACTGCAACTCGTATGATGCTTCGGATGCCTGCGTCAGCGGCCGTGGCATCATGTGTAGACACAAACCATCTCTCCTCCTCTAAATGAAAATTTCCAATTAGCGATTATTTGTTGCTGCGTGTTGCCTTATCTAGAGAAAATAATTTCTTTATTCCGCTGGCTTAGAGGGGGGGGGCTGGGGGCGCGTAAGAATAGACGATCTTATATACCCCTCTCATCAGATGAAATAGACACGTAAAAAGTAAATAAGCGAATAAATAAAGTTTTGTCGCACCTTTTAAAGAATGTAACTGTTATAGTTCTTCCGTAGAAAAATTTCACAATCGTTTTCAAAAGAAAAAAAATTAATATATAAAATAAAAGTACAAAGAACATCAAAACACATTTTATCAAAGAAAGAAAAAAAACCTCGTTCGTTAATAAAATGTCTCGAATTTTATTTTTAATCCGTTGCCAGTTGTTAAATATAAATAAAGAATAAAATGCTCTCGTGAATGAAAATCTTTTGTTACAAAAAAAATCGTCTGCCAAAAAAAAAGAAAAAAAATAACAATAATAAATAAAATAAAACAAATGAATAAATAAACAAAAAGTCGTCCGTACAGTCAGTCATTTTTTTTTTCTGAGCCTGCATTTCCGCCATGTTTGCGGAGTCGGAGCCGGAAGCAGAGTCCTCACATCAGAAGATTATTCAGAAAAGTACTTTACAAACATTATTTATCAAAACCATTTTCTTACAAAGTTAGTTTGAAGGAAATCTGACTGTTCTGAGTTCAGGATCAACATTCAACTTAAGTTCCCCGTAGGCGCTAATGTTAAATTTTTTTCTGAACGGTTCAATATTGAACGAAAAATGGTTCAAATCAAAAAGCGAAATATAGGAATGAGCCTCTCCGAGATCTTTCAAACAAAAAAAAGTTCATTCCATTCGGACGGTTCACTCAAAAGTTATTAGGTGGGGAAAGGTTGCTTGAACGGTTCAATGTTGAACTAAAAATTGTTCAAATTGAAAATTTAAGTACGGTAATGAAGTATCCTTGCTGAGATCCTTCGAACAAAAAAAAAGTTTATTTAAATCGGACTGTTCCCTCAAAAGTTATTTGGGGTGACAGCTTGCTTGAGCGGTTCAATGTTGAACGAAAAATTGCTCAAATCGAAAATGTAAATACGGGAATGAAGTATCCTTTATAAGATCTTTCCAACAAAAAAAAGTTTGTTCAAATAGGACTGTTCATTAAAAAGTTAGTATCGCAGGACAGGTTGTTTGAACGGCTCAAAGTTGAACCAAAAATTGTTCAAATCGAAAAATCATGAATGAGCTGTACTCGCCGAGATCTTTCCAACAAAAAAAAGTTTGTTCAAATCGGAATGTTTATTCAAAAGTTATTGGGGGGGGGGGGGACAGACAGACCGACAGACGCACAAAATCCCCATCTCAATACCCTACTTTCCAATGTTTAATTTTTCAATGTTCATTTTTCTTTTTTATTTCTTTTTGACTTTTTTTGGACTTGGCAATATTTTTTGGATTTGGCAATATCTTTTAGATGCATTAAGGGTCATTCCATGTCAGTTCACCCGGTCATGTAACCCATGTCCTCGGATTTTGATAAAATTTGGTGTATTTAATATTTTTATGGTGGTAAGTAACCATATGAATTCTTTTGCCCATATGTGATCTGGTTTTTGTTTTACAGGCCGTCAAACTTTTCAAAAAATTGCATTTTCTGTCAACCGCTAAGCCTAATCTGCATGTATACGTATCTCTTCAGTAAATTGTGACGGGTGCAGAAATCTTTCAATATTTCCAAAAATTCTCAGATATGTTGCTGAAAGTATGAGGATTTAATAAAAAAATACTTAAAATTTATATAATATAATTTTGTTTGAATAAAATTTGAATAAACTACGACAAGCATTTTTTTTCTTGTGCAAAACATGAGTTTACTTAAGTGGCATTTCACGAAAAGGCGGAGGTCCTATTCAATAATGGAAGCATTCGAAATGAGCCTGAAGGTGTGTTCTATCATTGCAAAGAATAAAATTAGTGGTTTTTTTTCGTTTTCTCGTTGCTGTTGCACAATATACACATTTCAGTATCAAAATTTTTGAAAAAAAGTTCTAGTCATTTTCCTAACCTAAATTTCACTGAAAAGCAAACATACCTTTATTTTTAAGTATATTTACAGCCCTATTATGCTACTTAAAAATCATCTTATTCCCTCATTAAGCAGAAAGAAAAGTGAGAAACAATTTATGACTCCCGAATTCAGTTGTTAAGTTCAGCAAAATATCAGATGTAGAAAAAAGGTGTGCAAAACATGAATTCACTGTAGTAGCTTTTTATGAAGAGGCGGAGGTCATATTCAATAATAGAAGCATTCGAAATAAACCTAAAGGTGTGTTCTATCATTGCAAAGAATAAAATTAGTGGTTTTTTTTCGTTTTCTTGTTGCTATTGCACAATATACACATTTCAGTACCAACATTTTTGAAAAAATTTCTAGTCATTTTCCTAACTTAATTTTCAATATACTTTGCGTAAAAGAAGCATTGTTCATGCTTTTGTAGCATGAAAACGTATTATACTTAGTTTTAATGAATTATAATTGTATTGAATGTGCAAAGAAGAGATACGATAGCACAATCTTTAAAGTAAAAATAATAATTAAAAATGTGAGTTTCTGAATATTATCGGATTGTTTGTCTTTGAAGTGTTTGTGTGATCCTGTTTTCCGCAAATTTAAGGAATATACTGTTTGATATTTTAACGCTCAACTTTCCTTGCATTTGCGCATGTATCAGGTCTCTTCTTATTTTATCAAAATATGGGTCATAGTGATAAGAGGGATAAAGGATGTGAGTGGGTTTTCTATTTTGGTTTGTTTGTTTTTCTTTGAATTCGCTTATCAGGAAGGTTGGTTTGCGCTGATAAATAATAATAGGAGATAATTAAAAAGCTAAAGCCCCGGACAGACATAATTCAATAAAAATAAACTAGAAATTTCAGCATCCAGTTAAGAGCAAATACAGCTTTCGACACTTGCTATTGGAGTTTAAAAGAAAAAAATTGAAAATTTTCAAGTAAGTGACTATGCTGGATTTGAAGCAAGACTATCTTTTAATTAAGAAGAGACTATTATCTTTACTATAACCAAGAAATAGTAAGATGTTAAATGAAATAACTACGTCAAACGGTCCGTAACATAAGATTCTGGAAGATGTTACTATTCTCTTCATAAGGAGATTGAATATGTACAAAATAAGTATTCCGAATATTTCATGATAACTTGACTTCAACAAGTACTGTCCGACGTCGGAAATGCAAGGAAGGTCGAACGTTAAAATAACAAACAGAATATTCCTTAAATTTGCTGAAAACAGGATCACACAAACACTTCAAAGACAAACAATTCGATAATATTCGGAAACTCATATTTTTCATTGTTATTTTTTCTTCAAAGATTGTGCTATCCTATCTCTTCTTCGCACATTCAATACAATTATAAATCATTAAAAATAAATATAATACGTTTTTATGCTACAAAAGCATGAGCTATGCCTCTTTTACACAAAATACATTGAAAACTAAGTTAGGAAATGACTAGAACTTTTTTCAAAAATGTTGGTACTGAAATGTATATATTGTGCAAAAGCAAAAAAAAAAAAAAAGTCACTTATTGCAATGATAGAACACACCTTTAGGTTTATTTCGAATGCTTCTATTATTGAATATGACCTCCGCCTCTTCATAAAAAGCTACTAAAGTGAATTCATGTTTTGCACATCTTTTTTCTACATCTGATATTTTGCTGAACTTAACAACTGAATTTGGGAGTCATAAATTATTTCTCACTTTTCTTTCTGCTTAATAAGGGATTAAGATGATTTTTAAGTAGCATAATAGGGCTGTAAATACACTTAAAAATAAAATATGTGTGCTTTTCAGTGAAATTTAGGTTAGGCAAATGACTAGAACTTTTTTTCAAAAATTTTGATTCTGAAATGTGTATATTGTGCAACAGCAACGAGAAAACGAAAAAAAAACACTAATTTTACTCTTTGCAATGCTATAACACACCTTCAGGCTCATTTCGAATGCTTCCATTATTGAATAGGACCTCCGCCTTTTTGTGAAATGCCACTTAAGTAAACTCATGTTTTGCACAAGGAAAAAAATGCTTGTCGTAGTTTATTCAAATTTTATTCAAGCAAAATTACATTATATAAATTTTAAGTATTTTTTTATTAAATCCTCATACTTTCAGCAACATATCTGAGAATTTTTGGAAATATTGAAAGATTTCTGCACCCGTCACAATTTACTGATGAGATACGTATACATGCAGATTAGGCTTAGCGGTTGACAGAAAATGCAGTTTTTTGAAAAGTTTGACGACCTGTAAAACAAAAACCAGATTACATATGGGCAAAAGAATTCATATGGTTACTTACCACCATAAAAATATTAAATACACCAAGTTTTATCAAAATCCGAGGACATGGGTTACAAAATCCCGTTTTCCTGGGTGATTTGACATGGATTGACCCTTAAGCCACTTTTAATACTTTTTCGTCTTTCTTTTATTTTTAACGGGAAAGCAGGCTAAAAAGGTGCCCTCATTGCCTTTTCAAATGAAAATTCAACTAAATAAATTTAAAAATAATTAAATAAGCCACATGACAAAAATTGAATTTTTTTATGTGAAGCTTTAGTGTTATGATTGTCTTTAATTTACATTTGGCCTTTACTTTAAAAATCTTCTTGAAACACAGTCAAATATGCAGCCAGGAGATTGGTAAATCTGCTAAATGAATCAACAAGTAAATGCGCCCCTTGAAAATTTTGAATCTCTTAAGTGAATCTTTAGCATTAATACGTTTGCCTTTATATCGACATGTGGCATTTAAAGAACTTCATAAAACAGATGCACATGCGCAAAGGAGATTGGTCATAATCATAATTATTTTGAGCAGACATTTCTTCTTGTTGTGTGGGGGGGGGGGAGAGATATCCACAATTATGCCGTACTGTGAAGATCTTGAGGCGGTTCTAAAGGATAGTAAATCATCTTATATAAACAGTACTGAACTGTGCGATAAAATATCAGTAGTATGTTCTCTAAGCGAAAAATCTATCACCGTTAAAAACTCTGAATTTCACTACAAAAATGAATTTTGCTCCAAATTTGAACATTGCTCTAAGAATTCTATTAACTCTCCCAATCAGTGTCGCAACTAGAGAACGTAGTTTTTCCAAGCTTAAAATAATAAAGAACAATTTCAATTTTGAAAAATATAAATGTATCACTTCTGAAATGTTATCTAATATTTTAAGCTATGCATAATTTAGCAAACTCTGTAGCATCACTTTGGGGAGAGGAGGGGTAGTTAGCACTGAGTGACACCCTGCTGGTGTGACTCTCAAATTAATTTAAGAGTTGTTAAAAAAAATTCACTAGTTCAGTTTACATGTTTATTTACATATAACTAGTACAATTTTGAATTGCTTTCAAAATTTCAATTAATTTCACTTCAAATTGGGTGTAAACTAGAAATTGACCTAAAAGCTAGGATGTTGCACTCTCGTCATCAAATCTGTCACATGATTTCTATGAAAGAATGTAATACATTTTTTACGGTCAATTATTTTACATTTTAATGTGTTTGTGCTTGTCAGGGGATCATTAGATCTAAAGCTATACCGAAAGTCTATCTGCGTCAACAAGTGAAAATGCATTGTCTTTTCCCCTCCTTCGCTCTTCCTCTGTCGATTCAAGTCAGCAATTTATTGACCCAAAATATTTATTTATCTTTTCTTGAAAACATGTATAACTCTTTAAAATTTTGCCTATTTTTTAAACTTTTTTTTTGTTTCAATTCCCTTTTTAAAGGCCTCAAGATTGTAGAATTTTATATAGATAGTTCAAAATTTTTCCCGGGGGAGAAACCCCCGAACTCCCGACTTATGGTTTTTCTTTTAACAAAAATATGCGTGTCATGAGTTTGTCGAAAAAGCTTTCATATATTTATCAATTTATGTAGATTCGTTAGCGTAGAACTTCATTAGAAGCCACTACTTTTGCGCTTTAAATAAACTTCCATTTCCCTTGTGACATAAACATTAATAACTTGCTTCTGGATGTTGTATGGATTCCATTTTTTACGATTTTATTTGTCTTTATTTTATTTATTTATTTATTTTTGCGGTTGGTGGATTTTTTGTGTTTTGTGTGTGTGGGGAAGGGGGGGGGTCACCACAAATTATCTCCCCGGGTGAAGCCCTTGTTAGCTACGCCACTGTGTGTTTAAGTATGTACAATGCCATTCTGCAGATCAAAGATTTACCGTCTTCATTAATGGTGGCTGGGGGACGTTAAAAATGTTCGTGGTCATAAAATCCTCCAAGTGAAGCGATACCTCTAGGGGATGCTGGGCCAAGGGTTTGCTCGACCCTTGGTTCCGGTTCAAAAAGAACAGAGCGCCTTTCAGGACCCTATCCCGGTTAAACCACGAGCTGTGGCAAGGGCGGATCCAGAAATGTTCCAAGGGAGGGGCGATTGAGTTTTTTTTCTTACTTGCCCATTTTTTTCTCCATGCACCCTTGTTAACACATGTTGGTTACAAATGTTTTGGTCTTCCATTTCGAAAAATTTCCAGATCAGAGCTCCGAATCCTCACCCTTTCTCTTAATATCATCAAAAATCAACTAAAACTGCCTTTTTTGAACTTCAAAATCTAAGAACCGCTGTGGAAGAGTCCCTCAAGGGAGGGGCGATCGCCCCCATCGCCCCTCCCTTGTATCCGCCCTTGAGCTGTGGTAGGTACGGGGGACCCTGATGTGTGTGAAGTGATGTGTGAGTCCTCATGTGTGTCGAAGCTCATGGCTTCCGTATATAAAAAAAAAACTACTCAACATTCATACGGGGGTGAGCAAAATCAAAATTTAGACCCAAATTTGGGTTAATTTTTTTTTTTTTTTTTTTTCGCGATCACAATACTTCTTTTACTATGTAAAAGGAAGTGAAAAACGGAAACATGCTTGGGAAAGTCCTAAACAACCTCTTTCCTGAGACATCAGCAAAATTATTCCTTTGCTCTGAAACTGTGTTTGCGGAAATATAATTTCAAAAAGTTTCTAAAGAAGAATGACGATCTCAGTCCCTACCCTTAAATCATCAAAAGAGGCCAACAATGGAACAAAAAAAAGAACAAAGTACTTCTTGTAGCCGCTTTGCTTTTTGCGTCGGGGGATAAAACTATCTCCCCAAAAACAACAGTGTTGTTAAAAAATCCCCCGCCAAGAAAACCTTAAATACTCAGCCTTAAAAAGTTATGATATCGAGTTTTCCCGCCAAGTTTGTGTACAACTAACCTGTATATATATAGTTCTTTTAAATTGTTTTCAGTTTTGCCAGGCGGGAAGCTTTGTCTTGTGAGGTGGTTGCTTAATGAATAAAAACTTCCCGCCTGGCAGGACTGAAAACAATTTAAAAGAACTATACATACAGGTTAGTTGTAGTTTGGCACAAACTTGGCGGGAAAACTCGATATCATAACTTTTTAAGGCTGAGTATTTAAGGTTTTCTTGGCGGGGGATTTTTTTACAACACTGTTGTTTTTGGGGAGATATCACATGTTTTTGCATTAATATTATTTCTTTGCCTGTTTTTTTTTCTCTTCAAAATTTACTTTGCATGTTTTTTTTTCCCTTCAACATTTTTCTTGGCGGTCCGACATCTGTAGTTTTCTTGGCGGCATGCATTTGGTGCAAAAGTTCAAGGATCTTCTTCAGTCTAGGATAAATTTGAAATCAATCACAATGTACCACCTGAACCGACGCAAAACAAAGCTAGTTGCTAACAATACTACGATTAAATTAAAAGTTTAAAAAAACCCAACCCTTACTGCCTAGAGCCGCTATATAACTGCCGATTTCATATTAAAATAAACTAAATTGAAGATCCCTTTTAAAAGCCTTATGCAATAAAATCAATTACAAATATTTTATTTGTTAACAAATAGAAACTGGCAACAGATGAAATTATAAATCATTGAGTTTTCTTTCCTCGTGGCCCAACAATGAAAACATAAATGCTCAGATGTTGAACAGAGCTAGTAGATAGAAATCGGACCAATTTTAAGCATTAATAACTCCGGGGTGCGATGACCCCGGGGGGTAAATTTTGGGAAAATGTCCTCAATGTCTCATCGAGAATATTCATACCAAAAATCAACACTAAAGGCCCCCGGGGAGAAAATATACGGAAAATAAAAACGAGGGGGGAGGGGGTGGGGGGTCGAAAAACCCCCTATGCCGAGCTTTGGGACAAAATAAATGTGGGTGCAAAAGCAGAGCTCAATCCGAGTTACCGTTTAGTCTGGACCCCTGTCAAACAATTTTTAAAAAGTGCGAAAAATAGCGATTTTATAACATATATCACCCCTCCCCCTGAGGGTCCTGGATGTTTTGCTTTAGTATGTGCCGTCAGGGGCCGCTGGACATTGGAGTATACCAAAAATGAACTCTAAGGATCTTTATGGAGCTGAGATACAGAGGGGTGAAAACCCCGGTTTGGTTACTCGCGTAAACAGTCCTAGTCGCTCTTTTACATTTTTATTGGCGATGGAAATTTCTTGGCGGCTTGTATTTGGTTTTCTTGGCGGGGCGGGACGCTCCCGCGTCCCGTGATACTAATAAAAAGTCATTAGAGTTTTATTTTTGAAATGTAGAAATTCCTTTCTCAGTTTCCAAAAAAAATTTTAGCCGGGGGGGGGGGTATGCTTATTAGTTTTACTTTCTTTGGGCAGGAATTCAAGTGAAACACCATTGCAATCGCTTCGAGGCGATCGCAAATTGCAATCGCTACTGGAAGTAGAATTACATTAGAATCGCATCACGCACCGATCAAAGAAAACGCTTTTTACTTGCCTAGACTACGATCATTCAAAAGTTTGCAGTATTATTAGGAAGAAAACTACAGTGAAGCACCGTTTATACGTTTTTCAAGGGATCGTGAGAAAAAACGTATAAATGAAAAAACGTATAAATGAAAATTACAAAAAAAAAATAAGAAAAAACGAATATTTGTGGTTGAAAGTAACTTAAGGGTTATAAGGAAAATAAAATAATGAAATACAATGACATGAAGCATGTAATACTAACCCTTTTCTAGAATTAATTTACATCTACTACTTCTCATATTCATCCGGACTGACGTTCAAAGTATTTCGTTATTTTAGGCTGTAAGTCTCTTTTGGAATGCACAGAAAAAAGTTCTTTGTTTATAAAAGTAACGTTATCAGTTAACTCACTACTAATGAGATTGTCTTGCATGGTGTCAAAACCCTCTAAAGCTTGCTGAAAACTTGGCAGTGGCTTGTCCGAGCAATTATCCTCTTCTTCGCTGCTGGATTCTTCATTATCGATCATTTCGTCGATTGTTAGAAGTGAACATGTTCTGAATCGCAGTGAACGAAGTCATGAAATGAAGAAACTTCATTTACATTTGACCAGTTTTCAGGGAGCGTAAAATCAGTAACTTCGGTGATTTCAATAGGGCCATTCACTGAAGACAAAAATCCACCAATGGTGAAGCAGTTTTTTTATCGTTTTCGGTAAAACATCTGCCCAAGCCCAATCTCGCTCCTTTTGACTCAGATTTAAAAAAACGTATAAATGAAACTGCGATTTCAGGAAAGCGTATAAAAGAAATTTTTTAACATTAATATGTATTGGACTCTGCCGGGACCAAGAGTAAAAACGTATAAATGATAAAAACGTATAAAAGAGAAACGTATAAACGGTGCTTCACTGTATAAAGCAGGAAAATACATGATTGACCGTATCATTTTAATGGCATAGCAAGACATTTTTCTATGGGGGGCGGGTCACACACATTGAAAAATTTTCGAAATAAAAGGTCGAAAGTACGATTTTAGGCCCTCAAATGTGTTTTCATACATATAATTTTCTTGCTTCATTGGCAGGGTTATGACCCCACCTCCCTCCCTAGCTACGCCATCGCATCATTTGTTCAGATACAGCAAAAAGTGATGCTACAGAACTTGTCACTTTATCGAAGGAACAATATGTAAAGAATGTACAGTCGAACCTCCATATATCAAACTTCTACATATTGAAATTTTCTATATAACGAACAGAAATCAAATCTCTATGTTTATTACATCGAAAAGCAGTTTCTATATATAAATAAATTTTCCATATATCGAAATTATTTTTTGGACATGGGTCTGTTTATTTGGCAACAAAACGTTTACTTCACAAAAGTTAAAAGCCAGGATTAAAAGAAAGCTCAGTGATTGTCACTGAATTCCGCAAGTGAGTTGGTGCTCAGGGGTGCACAAACAAATGGGGAAACTTATGAATCTTAGAACGAAGCAATAAAGTCGTTTTCAATTTTATGTTGGAACTTGTACTGTAAATTCAAATTTCTGGCTATTCCTCCATTTTTCTGCAACAAACATGATCAGTATAATGTGTGACAGAATTTTATTCATATTTTAATATTATACAAAATAGGAATTAAACTAAATTTGTTTTGTTTGCATAAAAGTTTTTAATTAATATTAACTGTGTATTCTTGATAAAATTTGAAACTACAGTAGAGAACCAATTATCCGGGATGTGACGGACCACAGCTATCCCGGATAACTGAATTTCCCGGTTTTCTGGATCGCTACCAAGCGATATTTGCCAATTGTTTATAAAATCCAAGTTACTATAACAAATAATAATGCATCTCAAAATCTGAAGAGAAAACGATCCAGAAGTGCTTATAGATATTACAATATTAAAAATTTCTGACCTATATGCCACTTTTATGGTATTTATGAAGAAACCGTTCATATTCATTTAGGTATTTCAAATGAAAAAAAAAATGCTCTTCATTTTTTAGAAATTGCCGAAAATGCGTATTTTAAAAAGTGCCGGAAAAATTGACAAAATGTTGCCGGTTTTCTGGTTTCCAGGTATTTTGGTTCCCGGATAAAAGGTTCTATACTGTACTTGCAAACTCAATAATCTCTTAAATTTTCTGGAAAAAGAATTTAAAAAAACTGTACTCCTCCTAAGGCTTACATTGCAGATAACAGCAAGGGGTATTTGAAATGAGAGAAAGGGGGGTTCAAACGAACCAAGCACTGCGACCAGAGGTCTATTGTACTAGATAGCAAGGGGTATAGTTGAAAACGAGTCGAGTACTATTATACAACCAATATATGTCTTTTTCTTATCAATCATATGTACACCTGTTTCAATGTTATAAATTGGGAGAACCTTAACCTTTAGGAACTGGGCGGTACACATGTTGTACCATGAGTCTTTTTTCTTTAGAGGACAGGGTTGAAACTTTCACTCGAACCCTAAAGAAGCCGGTGGTTTTATTTTGGCAATATTACTCATTGGGCTTTGTGCTGCAACTTCTTGAATAAAAGTTACCTCACTGATTTTACTTCAGTGATGGGAAAAAAAACCCCAATTGTTGTAAATCAGCCACTTCCCTTGAAGAACCACAGATTTGATAATTAGGTTGTGCAACAATCAGATAAATTTTTTTTTGTGTTTCGAGAAAATCATTTCCACCAAAAATAATAATTTCATCTTCACAATTATCGAAGGAGGACTCCCCCCTCTTCCCCCGGTCGTGATGCTCATGAACTACTAAATGTAATGCTTCTTTTTGTTACGTTGCTATAAGGGAATCTGAGTAACATTTTTAGGTTCAAAAAGTGGGTTTCGGGATAAATGTGTTCAAAATATCTCTCCCCCCCCCCCACACACACACATTTACTGACAACATACATTGCGAGTTTGTGCACATGATCACACAGGACCCATTAGTGAACTCATGACCAATATGAAATAGTACAATACAGATACATTAAATATAGAACAGAATTTATAGCACAAAGAGCGAAATTACAACCAGGGCAAGGGTGAGAATTACATCTGCCACCCCGTGGTAGTAAGGCTGTGGTGCTGCCAAACTGCACTACTGATACTTCTTGAAATATAAGGTACACAATTGCAGCTGTATGTAATACAGTCGACGCTCGTTATAACGACCACTCGTTATAAAGGCCATCCTAATATAACGACCGGTGAGAAAAACCCCATTTGTATCCCAATATACTCTATGTTCCACCTCTTATAGCGACCCCTCGTTATAAAGACCGTTTTCTGTAGGACGAAAGCGGTCGTTATATCGAGTGTCGACTATGGTAAGTCACTTAGGGAGAAGGGGGTCTGTAACCTACCTCCATGTCTCCACCTGTACTGTAATTTGTATTGTGACATTTATGATAGTTACCTTTACATTTTGTTCTTTACTTTAAAACATGAATACATTGTTCAAAAATATTTACTATAAACGCAGGTTACTTTGGCCCAAACTTTCAAAAGGATACAACGCTCTAAGCCAAGGTTTCCTAAACCGTGGTAGGTGTACCATTGGTGGTACGTGACTTACTAGCAGGGCTGCGGAGTCGGAGTGGGACTGATTTTGGACCGTCGGAGTCGGAGTCGCTGAAAAACATGTGGACTCCGACCACCTCCGATTTGGATGAAATTTTATGGAGGTGAAAACATATCTTTGAAACTAACAGATACAAATTTTCAGCGTCCAATATCCAAATCCTAAGCATCTAGGATCAATAAAAAGGGCTTCAAAATGGCGGGTCTGCTTTGTGAAACGAATTGCTATTTTTGGGCTTATGCAAGTGAATAAAAAATATTTGCATCAAAAATGCAATGTGTTAAAATAAAGTCTAGCCATTTAACAAGAAAACTATTAGTTTTGTACGGAGTCAAATGAAAAGAGCGGCACTTGTCTTTTGCTCTGGAGAAAATGGACTTTTTGGGAGGTCACAGTGATTTCCGAGAATTGAGGTAAATGTGAAATTACCTGCGAGAATTCTTAAGAAAATTGAACTTTTTGAGAGGTCACAATGACCTCCAACTGGGATACCCCAGCTTGCTACCCCCCCCTAAAGTGAGTCCTGGTTATGACCATGAATAAAAATGAAACTTTTAAAAATGGACTTAACATTTCAACCTTTGTTTAGGGTTTTTCCCTCTTCACATTTGGGAAAAAAAATAAATAGAAATAAAACAGGAGTCGGAAGTTTTAAAATCCCGGAGTCGGAGTCGACCATTTTTTCTCCGACTCCGCAGCCCTGCTTACTAGTTGCTGGTACACAAAAGGCCGTTGGCCGTCAGTACACTTCAAAAAATAAGGATTCTACGAAACAACCACCAGGATCACATTAAATAAAAATATTTGAATATAAGAAGATAGTAAATTGTTTTTTTTTTTTATATCTTTGCATATTTATTAAAATGATTTTATCAGTAACAAAATATGACAAAATAATATATGAATATAAAATTTTGAACAAATGCATATTACAAAAAAGTTTACTTATTTCATCAACTATATATGAAGAATAATGTTTCGGCGTATATCAATGAAATTGTAATGATCATTCTATAAATCAATGTTTAACACTAGCCATAGTTTTTAAAAATCCAAAAATACTATCACTTATCTGAAATGATACATTTATCCATGATGTACTGTACAATCAAGTGGTACGCAAGCTTAAAAAAGTTGAGAAATGTTGCTCTGGGCTATCCTTCATTTTAAATTAATTTCGACAGAATCCCCTAAAGAGCACTCTAAGAAATATGTGATAAAAAGGTTGGCATACATGTGATTACTTTCAAAACAATTAGGCTGAAAATATTAGACATGTCGAAACTTTTTGGTTCCACGGGCAAAAGTGCTATTAAATGCATTTAGTAAAAAATTTTATTGTATTTTTTTATTTTTAAATTCTATCATTTTGGTTTCAATAGCTCCGTTTTATTTTATTCAAACTTTTTCCTTTTTTCAAATTGAAATTTCTAACCAAAACCAAGCAAGCAAAGAATGCTCCCTTTTAAAGCTGGGTAAATCGCTATCTCCAATTATCTTCGTCTAGAAATCGTGGAAATTTTAAATGGAATGAAAATTTTAGAGCAGATGGGAAATTTTTTAAGGCTGATCGGTAGAAGGTGGAAACTGTTTTGCCAAACAAATTGGCTGATTTCCGCCAATTGGCTGAAGAATCACATGTATGGGTTGGTTAAAGAGTTTTGAATTATTGAGGTTCTACTGTGTTCTAGTTTTGCATACAAATCCATCGGCTTTAATGAGTAAAACATGCAACTGAAGAACGAGTAATTTCCATTGTTGACGGAAATTTTTTCCATAATAATAAACAGCATCAATGTATCATGCTTCTTTCATTATGCTAGCAAATGAGACTCAGATTAGCCTAACAAGAGCATAGAAAATCAATAATAGAAATAAGTAGAAAAGCTATTCTTACCTCTGTGTGTTTGTTACAAAATGCCTGTAGAATATCGCACAAAAAAGATCAGCAAAAGAGTATGTAGATTTTAAAGTATACTAACAAACTCTATTGCTGCCCATTTTGTTATTGTTGTTTCATAAAAAGACTTGTAGTTTAATGTTGTCTGACTTCATGTTCAAAGCAATGATGCTTGCTTGAAAACGAGGAAGAACTGCAAACAAAATAACAGGAATGAACACTAAACACACTTAACTTGCACTTCAAACCGAAAAACAAAATGTTTTTTAGGAAAACCTTCTCAGATTTTTTTCTTACTACTATGCATTCTTAATTCTTATTAATTAAAACTAAATACCAATCAAATAAAAGCTTATTAATACGCTGTTCTCAATGAAAGTATAAAAAAAGTACTAAATGCACCTAATTAAATTCAAAAGAATTTGAGACAATATACAGGTGTACTAATTTGTGCAATATTAGCAACTTACTTAATGGTAGCAAAGCTGTGCGTTCACTTTCACACATTACCGGCTTTACGGAAACATTGTCAGCATTGTATTTTTTTTATTAAGCCTCGGCGATTTACAATTGACCATCATATGAAATCCACTGCTCAGAAATGTTTAGAGCAGACCACAGAATGCTCATTTAGCACAAAATTCATCCGATTGACTTTTTACATGCCTTTTATTCAGTCGGTAGATGTTGTAAATGACAGCCATGGAAGCGTACACATTTTTTCACTACAACTTCATTTTCGTTCCCCCTTCGTACATCCGAGAGTCAAACAGAAGATCAGCATGTAAAAAACTTTCTTCCGGAACAAAAATATAGCATGAAAACTACAAAAGAATACATTTAATCCATAATTTTAAAAGCGAACTTTTCCGATTCTAAGCATTGGTTTTGAAAATGTAAACTCACGGATCACGTGGTTAGCCCTAGTCTCGAACCCAGACCGTGAATAGACCCCATTTGGCCTCTGTTATCAGTGCCTAGTTACGGTCCTATAACAGCAGATTTTCAACTTTAAGGAACGTAAAAATTTTTATTTAGACACTTGCTTTTGCTTTTCACGGTGAAGGGATAAAATAACTGTCTGACCACGGATTTAAAAGGAAAGGTTAACATCCGTTTAGAGACGAAAATGGACGCATTTATTAGGTTTCATGGATTACTTTTTTCAGTTGGTCCTTACTGTCGTCGTCCGTCGGAGTTTCGACGGTACTGGTGTCTCCCAACAGGGTCGGACTGGCCATGTGGGCATTCAGGCAAATGCCCGGTGCGCCGCTCTAAAAAGCGCCGGTCGACAGTCATGTTTTTTTTTTTTTTTTTTAATGGCAAACCTTTTTTTTTGTATTAAATTTTGCTCATTGAAAAATATAGTTTTTTTTTGTAGCCTTGTTCCAGGCGCTGATCCAGGGGGGGTGCAATGGGGAGAATACCCCCCTGAACAAATCACAGCCCCTGAGGGGTTGCTTCCAAAGCTTCAAGGGGCGCGCTCCGAAGGCGCCTAGGTGCTTTCCGTACTTAAAACGCCAATACTGCTTCAAGCTTCGGTGCCCCTGAGGGGGCGCCGAAGTCGCCTAGTCACTCTCCGTACTTAAAACGCAAATACTGCTTTAAGTTTCAGTGCCCCTGCGAGGGCGCTTCCAAAGCTTCAAGGGGGCGCCGAAGTCGCCTAGTCACTCTTCGCACTCAAAACGCAAATACTGCTCTAAGCTTCGGCGCCTCCTTCTCACGTACCGAAGGCGCCCAGCCGCTCTCCGTACTTAAAACGCCAATACTGCTTCAAACTTCGATGACGCGTGTGTCTAAAAGTTCGATTAAATTAAACTCAATAGTTTGCTAGAAAGCAGTACGAAAAATTAATCAATCGCCAAAAAAGTTTTTAAATCCGTCCGTTACAGGATAAGCCTAAAGCAAAAGCAAGAATTTTATTTGTTTATGTTCAAGAAAAAAATGGCAACACCTATTTCTCATTAAAAAATTTTTTTCACCCCATTTAATTTCTTTCGCGCTCGTGCAGACGACTTTTATTAATCCAATTTAAAATGGATATTTCCAAATTTTCAAATGCCCATATCTTTCTTCAGGGTGGAGATATCGATTAGTGGTTTTGAAAACCTCTGGAAGGAAACTTTCCTAAAAGGTATTTTTTTCGTTCTCTCGAATGAGAACAAGATCGAGAATATCCGATAAGTATTTCTCTAGATAGAGCCATTTTGAAATAGAAAGAGCCATTTTGAAGTCCTCTCTTCGAAATTCGATCGGATCGGTACTTTTTTCCCGCTCAAAAGCCATCCTATTATCCTTCCCGGGTGCCCAAGTATCTCCCTGCCAAATTTCGTTCAGATCCGACGTAAACTGTGGATTTGTACAAGGTACGCACATAGATATATATTCTCTGTTTTATTTATATGGATTTATTAGGATGCGGCTAGAAGGTCCAAAACCAAAAGGTCCACGAACAGAAGATCCACGTCAAAAAGGTCCGCGGGATAGAAGGTCCAATGGCCATAACGTCCAATGGCCATAAGATCCAAGGAACATAAGGTTCGACAGCCAAAAGGTCCACGAACAGAAAGTCCGCATTTTTAGACAGCGATGGCATAAGGTCCGGATTTCTCAGCGGTGTGGACAAAAAGTCCAGATTTTGCATTTATCTTTTGTCTTCAACTTATTTTGTTAAATATTCAAGTAATTTTCATTTAATGCGGTGGGAGGGGGTGCTAGAGAAGCCACTGTAAAGCTGCATTTGTTTATTTATTTATTTATTTTGTTTCCTATACCAGTGTATTTTTATTCTATATATATTTTTTACTAAACGGATAAATAGCTGACTGCTTATATCTATAGAAAATGTGAATAACAAACCAAAAAGGATTTTCCCCACTTTCTTACTTCATTTGATTTGGGGGTTAGAGCTCCAAAAAAATAATTGGGGGGCGCCGAAATGAGAATGAAACTGCCCCTCCCTCCCCCTCTGAGAGAAATCCTTGATCCGCGCCTGCCTTGTTCTCAGAATTACATCAAACATTATTCACACAGTCAGTAGGCAGAAGCAGAAAACTTCGAAAGCAGTTTTTTCTTTCTTTCTTCCCACTCAGTTGAAGATCGAACGAAAACAAAATATCCCCCACGGCTAAAGGGGTCGTCTTTCTTCCTTGCTGATATTTTTGTCCTTCGGATCGAAATGCCGCCCAGGGCTTCACGAGGTAGCGCCTCTGGTTCTAACCTCGTCAATGAGACTCCGGTCACCATTGTACAGACAGACGGCTCTAAGTAGTAACAGTAACAGTCTAGTAACAGTAACAGGTGCAAATCAGGGTTTCGCAAAATTTCCGGATTTTTAGCGGGAGCTCGAGGGGGTATGACTAGAGATAGAGGATCCCTGGGTATGACAAGTAGAAAGTGCTGTGTCGGGACCTCCGTGACTCGCGCGCTCCTTCCTTCGCGCGGTTTTTCCCGGCTGTATAGGAACAAAAGACGTATTCGTTGACAACTTTTTTGCGTAGCGAAGTTGTTTTTTCTCTCATCAGAAAGGTAAGAGATGATAAGCCTTTGCACTTTAATTTCCAATTTAATTCAAATGCGTATGTTTTTCGTTTCAAAATACATGTAAATAGAAGCATGTCGGGATATGATTTAGCCTTTAACTGTTATAATTTACTATAGTATTATGCGATAAGATTATCTGATCTGATTCTTTCACTAGCATTAAATGACAGTAGCAGAATGCAACTGCTCCAGGGACAATAAAAATGATTTTATAACACCGATTTTAATCTTGCTAATACAGTTTAAAAATTATGATAATTTATGTCGATAAACGTTCCCGTCGTTTAAAATAGAATCACGTCCTAACTCATGATGGAGTGTATATGGGAGAGATATTTTAATATCATTTCAAGATTTGCTCTAAAATTAAAAATAAAATGTTCTAAAATATTTTTTATACCTTCTACTCTGATCAAAAATAAAGGAATTTTTTATTTATTTATTTTATTTCATTTTTATTTATTTTTTGCATTTTAGAAAACTGGCTTTAGAAAACTTCGCTGGACCTTCTGTCCTTTGGATCTTCAACCCGCTAGATCTTTTGGGTGTGGATCTTTTGTCGGTGAACCTTTTGGTTTTGAACCTTATGTGGCCGACATTCATTTGATTAAGTGGGGAAAATTTCTTTACTTTTCCAAGCTACGTTGACATTTGTCATTGGTTAAAAGTTTTTAAAATAAGCTAAGTAAAATCAACAACAAAATAGTATAATAATTAAGTTTTTATTACATATTAGAATTAGAAAAATGTAATTTTCAACTTGAGTTATTAAATCTTTGTTTTGGCACTTTTTTAATACATTCTTTGAAAAGGTCCAGAAGGAAGAGATGGAATGCTTGCTCAAGGTCTTTTGGAAACTCTTTTCTAACTCCCATTTTCCCCTCCTCGTCTAATGTTTTTTACAATAAAAATTCAATTTATTATCGTACACAATATTTACATATTTTTTTTGTTATGTAATTTCATTGTCGACTTCGTTATCTTTTTTTTTTTTTGGAGTGGCAACGACAAAAAAATGTTACGTATTATGGAATGTGAACATAGTTTTCCTGGTTCATTGTTAGCGAAATTTTTACTTCCTTTTACGTAGTAAAGGAAGTATTGTGATCGTGAAAAAAAATCACTAAAATTTGAGTCTAAATCTTGATTTTGCTCACCCCCGAATGAATGTTCAGTAGCTTTTTCGACCTGTCAGCACGTGCATTTGTACCCAACATATAAGCAGCCGAAAAATCCTTTTCCACCACCCCCGAGTTAATTACGACGAGTTTTCTCGTGACGTCTGTATGTACGTATGTGCGGATGTATGTGCGTATGTGGGTCGCATAACTCAAAAACTATATGCCGTAGAAGCTTCTAACTTGGTATGTAGGCTCTGAGGATGGTCTAGTTGTGCACGTTTTACCCCTTTTTTGGGGTAAATCACTGTTAATTTCAATACAGACTCAACTGATATGAATTGGCGCGACCACTTGGCGATGTGTCGCCAAGCTTTTGGTCGCCAAGTGTTTGAAGCCAACTTGGCGACATATCGCCAAGTTGGCGACAAATTTGGCGAAAAAAATTATGTTTTGAATTTGGGTTCAACTTGGCACTATTGGCGATATTTTGCGAAAAATTCACTGAATGATAATAAAATAAACAATATTTAGAATATTACCCATTGGAAAATATTTTTTGCATTGTTTCGTGGCAGATTAGGGAGTAAATATTTGAATTGTAACCTTGCTCACTCCAAGCACTTTTTTTAACACTTAAGGCAACTACTAAGAAATTTACACGTAAAAGGAAGTAGTGTGATGTCCATACCAGATTTTTTATTTTATACTTTTGCGCAAAAAATTGTTCTTATTCAATGTAATTTTAATTTATTCAAAAGTTTTCTGAGAAAAAATATTTGTGAAAGCTGATCAATTTTTTTCGATTAGGGGGAATCTTAAACATTGCATCTATGGAGAAATATTTGGTTTCGTTAGGTTCTATTCGTTCCAGCCGGGCATTCGTTTATCCGCTAACCGATTAAGCGGAGCCGACAATCTATATTTTCTTTTTCTTTTTGAGTCGAATTTCGAGGAAAGGTTTAAACAAATAGAATTACACAGCCACACTCCCTAGATCCAGGGCGGAGCCGATCCCCCACCCCCTCCTAGTTTTTCACAAAAGGAGACGAGATGCCAACCTCATTTTGTAATAAAAAGAAGATGGAAAAAATTCGCAGTGATTAAAAAATAATAATAAATAAAAAAAACCAATAGTCAAGCCCACTTAATGGAATAGCCTTTTTGCCCCGAAAAATTATTCTAATAAGCAATACATTGATAATCTATCATCCGGCTTCAAAACAGCACATCACAACAGTTTGGTACTTTGAAAATGTAAATTATATAAATCTCGATATTATTTTAATCGGTATTCTAATAAGCGGACTCAACTGTTATTACACGTGAATCAAAAGTGAATAGTGTATTTTTTTTAGCAAAATTTAAAATGGGAATGCTATCTTAAAATATTATTTAAAAAATCCGTGAAGCCCTACATCTATATACATAAAAGACTACTTTTGAAAACGTATGTCCGGGGTAATCTTCCAAACTACTGAACCGATTTTAACCATTTTTTCACCGTAGATAGCTACAGTAACAGGGAGCAGGATAAGCTATAATTTATTTCTAAAAAGCTTAGTTTAAAAAAGTTATTACGGAAAACAGTTAATTTTATGTCATTTCCCCATTAAATGATTAAATTTTCAACCCATTGTTGCAAAAATTTGGTGCCATGCAGCAACAATATTGATTGTAATCATATTGAAAATTTTGAACCAAGGCTTCTCTGGAGTAAGTATGGAATTTATTGCCTTCTAAGAATTTTTATATTTATCTGAGCCAACAATCGCTAACGGGTGAAATAAAAAGAAATTGATTTTGGCAATAGTTAGAGAATAGAAAGTGTTTATAGTCAAAAAAATTTCTAAATTAGGTACATAAGATGTTTTCACCTCACCAATGTTGTCACGAGGATAGAAACTAATAATGGGACTTATTTAACGAGCAATATTTGGAAATGGTTAATTTCAGTGCGATTGATACTGCAAATATGTATTTATTTTAATATACCAAGCTTATAACATTTCCTATTTACTCAAACATTATTTGTAGCTTGCTATTTTTTTTTTTTAGCTTGCATTATTTTTTTTATAGTTTATCCATAACATAGCCATTGTTTACAGAAGTAGCCATTATGTTTATAGATATGCACTTTAGTGTTGGGAAATTTATGAATGAGTTTCACTAAAACACCCTACACCCACAGAAACCCGGGCAGGGCCGGGTACCCGGCTAGTTATTAATATTTCTCAACTGAAGAAATACGCGTTTCAATTTTTTTTAACCGAAGAGAAAGTATTATTATGGAAAACCATGCAAGAAGCAGTTGTAAAAATGATTATAAATGTGATAGTTTCACTGGGGCGGCTAATGAGGTTCTCTTGTCATCACTGTGCTCAACTGCAGTCCAGTTATGCCATCCAGAACCTGCAGTCTCATCCTTATTATGCACTCATCAGTCTGGAACAGACAATAAACCGGGATGAAGGCAGATGTCAATTCAATGAAGCTGATTTAGTGCTTGATTTTGATGCTGATGATTGAAGAAAAATTTTATTGTTTAAATCAGTATTTGGTAATTTATTTTAAATAATTAATTGATCAATCAATAAAAATAAGAATTCAGTTTAGAATAACTGATGAAGTATTTAAATTATTACTTACGCTCCTTAATTTTTGTTGTATATTTAATTAATAACATACACGCATCAAAAAAAAAAAAAAAAAATCAAAATCTTCTCTGCCTGATTATGATGTTAAACATGACCTCCCCCCTTATACGTACCAATTTTTGTAGAAAGGCCCTCCACTTTTTTTCTCACTTTTCCTTAGTTTCAGAGCTTTATTTTTTATTTGGAGGGGAAAGGAGCATATATTAACCGCTAACATTAATTTAGCAGGCAAGACAGGTTCAAAGCTTAACACTGATAGCAAAAATGAAAACTCAGGGGGTGTGTACCCCACAAAATATTCCAAAATTATCAAAAAAGATTTTTTTGTTCAGTTTCTTTTTTTTTTCTGAAGTCGATATGATCCTTGTGTCTGAAAAAATTTTCGCGTTGTAAAAAATAAAATAATAATAATAAGTAATCTTGTGAGGGTCGTACGTTGCATACGAGTAGGATCCCGTCTTCTGTAAAAAATAAACTATTCTGGTTTATTCTTATGTTAAATGACCCCTGGAATCAAAATATGGTCACCATTTCTCCCCAACATGCACTACTCTTTACAGACCCCTCCCCTGTAATTTTCAATTTTTCTGGCTATGAATCGGAGGGAGAGGAGGTGGCTTTCTGAAAAAAAAAAAAAAAAATGGTGCATGATGGAGTGAAACCTTGGCCATATTTAGATTCGAAGGGTCATTTTGCATAAGAATCAGCCAGAAGCGTTTTTTTGCCTAAAGACTAGCGAAACGACTCGTATGCAACGTGTGACCTTCACAAGATTGCTTTACTATAATATCTTTTTTTGTAAATTTTTTTAGACCGCAAAAATTTTTTTGGACACAGGAAGAAGTGAGCTCTATTCTCTGATTTCCCACCGAAATTTTTTTTAAAAAGCTTTAAAAAAAAATAGAATAAAAAAAATCATTTTGATGATTTTTGAAATATTTTGGAGTGTGTACACCCCCCAGTCTTCCTTTTTGCTATCTGTGTTCATGATTTATTGCTTTGAGCCTCTCTTGTCTTCTAAAATAATTTTAGTGGTTAAATAATATAATGCTCATTTCCTTTTCAAATGAAAATAATAGCTCTAAAACTTAGGAAAAGGGAAAAAATACACAGGGGCCTGTTTTACAAAAATTGGTACGCATAAGGAGAAAACAGTGGTCATATTCGAATTCATGGGGTCATTTTACATCAGAATCAGCCGGAATAGTGTCAGAAGTATTTTAAAGGCTTTTTTTTATTTTTCCTTTTTTTCGCCGCACAGTGTAATAAATGTCGATTTTTTTTTTAAAAATTATATGGAGAGGCGCCGCTTTTCCGTGGATGCCTGAGCCGAATTTTGTTCCCAGTCCGACCCTGTCTCCCAAGGTTTGTTTGGTCCTTATCAAATCCCTAAAAATATTTCCAAGGGCATGAAATTATACAGAAATCATTCCAGAAATTTTGTCCCCAAAAGCAAAGGACCGTAAATGAAAGTTCAGAAATGAGGTCAAATAAGTGTACTCAAGAGTGCATTACCTACTCGTTAAACCCGACATACAAGATATAGAGTTGAATACTATATGGTTTAGAATTTTTTTTTTCGTCAAAATGTGTAAGTACAGAATTCAAGTGAAACACGGACGATCGCAACTCACTAATGCAATCTCAAATTCCCAAATCTGGATTCAAGTGAAACGTTACAATCGCTACGAGATGCGATTTCAAGTTAACCGGTCTTGCTATTCAAACACAACCACAGGAGTTTATTTGCTTCTAGCACTCGTTGCATCTCAACAGCGCTCATCACTAGACGTAACGTTATTTGAAATCCGTTTATCCTCCACCTGAAATTGCCTGAGTGCCGAAATTAAAATAGATAATTTTTTGAATGTAATTCACTAAATTGTCTTGTTTGCAAACAGTTTTATCAATGTGTCAATTTATTTAAACATTGATTAACTTATCATTTGTACTTTACAATTGAACATTCCACATAATGTTCTAAATTGAAACCTTTGTCTTAGCTATTTGCTTATTACTTATTTCATAAAAGTTAAATTAACTGAAAATAATCACGTTGTTGTACTTTTAAAAGTAAGTATTTATTTTTTTCTTTCTCCACACTTTAAGTGATATACGCTTCCTGTTCTCTTAGTAAGCCTTTTTTTTTAACTGAAACATGTTGGTTATTTTACAATGTGACAAGATACTTTGTTATTAGTAAAGTTTGTTTAAAAATTATGAATGAATTATAACCCAACACGAACTTTTTAAAAATTTGCGGAATCAGATGTATGCCGCAATCTAAACGAGGTTTTCACTATTATTTTTGTAGGTACCTATTGTGAAATTGTTTAGTTATATAAGTTTATATCGTGCCGACATTTCAGCAGCAATGCATCGTGTTTCATTTATTCCTTTTTTCTTTGTTTTGATGAGAAATGTATTCTTTATTTCTCATCTCAAAACTTTTTCTTCGTTTAAAATTGGGTTCCTTCTAACGCTTGAACAGTAAGGAAAATAGTGCGCTGTATGTTTGATTTATGCATCTGCAGGGTTAGCATTCCCCCTAAATTTCCTAAAAAAATTTGAATCTGGTAAAATTCCTAAAAATGTACTAATTTTTTTTTTTTTTTTGTGTTCCTAAAAAACATGAAAAGTTCACAAGAGTTCTTTAGGAGAATTTAACAGACCCTTCTGAAAGTTTTTTTTTTCAAGCAAAAATTCCACATTCCCATTTTTTACGCATATTTAATGTGATAAATAGACTTTAAAAAATATTTTGTTAAAAAATGCACTTTTCACATTACTTTTAACCTTGAGACAGACTTAAAATTCTTCCTCATAAGAAAGAACTATTTAATCTTTAAAACAACTGTTTTACCACTCTACCTAAATACAATATAACCTGCCTGTGAAATTTCAACAACTTTTAGCTATTTCTTATCTGCCTATCTTTGTTATTTGCGACTTTCGTAGTCCGTTTGCCGCTTTTGTGAAATTCGCTTACTATGCAAATTCACCGCTTTGACATCAATAATTTTATTTTTACCATTAGCTTAAACAATTTGTCATAACAATTTGCTTATTTGTACATTCCTAATAACTTGTTTTTGTTCATTTCAGAATTTTTGAAGGTATGGCTTCAAAAAATTCAGTTCCTCTTATGAAGCCTGCTCAAAATTGTAGTAATAAAAGGCACTCTGACAAAGAAAATAAATGTGCTCCTAATAATTATAGTCGACCAACAAAAAGTTCTGAACTAAAAAATAGGCCCTTACATGTAAGTCTAATTTGTTTGTTATAAAATCTTTTTTCCTGATTGTTGTGTTTCTATTCTGAAATGATTTTTTTAAATCAAATAAATTCAAAGTATTTTTTTCAATGGCTATATTTTTATTTCTATTTTAGTCTTAATGTTTCAAAATCTGAAAATAGTCAGAAAACAGCGTGTAAGGCCTGTGTCTGCAATCTTTTTGCATCTTTGACAGGAATTGAAACTTTAGCTTCAGGGCAATTCCACGGTGTCGGACGTAGACTTTGTACAAAATTCAACTGTAAAAGTTCAAAATTTTCAGGGTAAAAATAGATTAATTGAACCAATTTTTTTTTTTTCAATACATATGCATGTAGGAACAACCAAAAAACCTCTGAACAGGGGTCTGTCCAGAATTTTTCACAGGATCCGTTTTTTGTGACAAATCAAATAATTTTGTAAAAATCAATTTTGGAAAAAAAAAAAATGCAGAACTTTTTTTTTATTTGAAAAAAAAAAATAATAATAAATTTTATTTATTTTCCTCTAAAAAAGTGTATTAAACATCAAAAATGTGAAAAATCCGAATCCTGTAGCGGATGCAAAAAGATTGCAATTTTCAAAGTGATGGCATCAAAAGCATAAAAACGGAATTAAAAGAGTTTATTTTGGTAAAAATTTTTCACAATTGTGTTTTAAAGGACTATGATAAACATATTTTTAATGTCTGTAAACGCAATTAATGCAAAAATAAAATGAAACGATCAATTCAGCGTTCAACATTTACTCATAAAAGACCAGTTAATTTTGCTTTAAAAAATTTAAAATAATGATCTGACAAAAAAAAAAGCTAATTTTCATTTATTGATCTCTTAATAAAGAGTAATTAGCTTGAAAAATAAGTAAATTCGATTTTCATATCGGATGCAGAGATCGCAGTTTTTAAAATAAAAGCATCAGTATAAAAATGGTAAATAAATAATTTATTAAAGTCAAATAATTTTAGAATTACATTTCATCAGGTTTATATGATGAATGTCATTAATAATCACCGACATATTCACCAAAAATTCGGAGGAAAAATACGGTAGGGAGACGTAGCAAAACAGACAATACCGGACTTTCAATATTAAGCGAAGAAAAAATACATTAATTCCTGAATGTAACCAAAACACCACCCCTGTAAGCATCAAGAAAAAAAAAACTTGTAATTTTCTGCCAAAATAAGGTCAATACATCATCCCACCAAAGACTTCAGACGAGGATAATTTTAAATAGCTGATCTCTCTAGCAAAAGTTAATCCCATTTTTTCTCCAACAGTTCTAAGTTCATTTTGCTGATCATTGTTATTATTATTATTTCCTTTTTGTTTAAGTCAAGAGCATGAAGAAAAATCATTATTCTGCATTTCCAGAGAAATCTATAACAGCGACATAGCAGCAAACCATTTTGATTTCCATATTATAAACCACACAAGCAGAACTATTAAAGCAAAACTATGTTTTTTAAGTTGTTAATTACTTTAAAAGAAACCAACAAAAAAGGAGACATTTTACATTAAAGATTTATTGCTTGCAGAGATTGCAGACAGGAAATGCCGACTTTTTTTTTTCGCAAAATTGGGGATAAGCGATTCCCTTCTTTTTCAGAAAAGACCCAAAAGTTATGGGCTTTTACACAGAAATATGCTATGCGTTGTTTTGATTTCATATTTGCTTTTTGAATGGATAATGGGTAAAATATCCGTTTTGTTTGATCAGCATTTTGTGAAAGTTGTTTTGCTTGATCGTATTTTTGTAAAGGGTCCGTTTTTCTCGATCGTATTTTTGTGAAGGGTCTGTTTTGCTTGATCGTATTTTTGTGAAGGGTCCGTTAACGGACCCGAATTTCCTCTAATCAGACCCCTGCTGAAATTTCTGAAAAAAAGCTTGAACTCAGGGGCGATTGTGTTCCGGTATTTTACCGGATTTCCGGTATTTTCATGATCGATTCTGGTATTTTCATGGTCGAAAATACCGGAAATAAAATATTTTTAATTATGCTTTTGTCTTCCCACCTTCGGTATATTTTTTATTTTTCGAACTTTTGGTGATTTTTCCGATAATTACGAATAATATTATCGAACAAAAATGTTAAGACGCCATTTTATTATTATTATTATTTTTTTTTTGACTATAAACTATTTGAAACTATTCGAATGTATGAAATGTGTTTTGTTTGTTTAAGAAAGGCAATTTATTATTAAATGCGTATAATTTTAAAATTAGCTTTGCTTAAATAATAGGGGCCTTGGTTATTTGAAAAAGCACCGCCCACATACACATTTTCTCTTCAAAACTTTCAGGTATTTTTCATGAACTCACAATCACCCCTGCTTGAACTTTAAATATTAAAAAAAAAAAAAACTGATGGTGTTGGACGTAGACTTAAGGGGAACAGAAAATTTACCTACCGTGCAAAAAACCCAAGATTCAGCTCAATGAACAGTTTTTAATTTTTTTGACCACTTGAATGTTTAAGATCAAAGTTGAAATATGAATAATTTTACCTTTTTCATAAAATTTATTCAAGAATAAATAGCAAAAAAAATTTTTTTTTCCTACGGTGTCGGGCTTAGAAGGTGCAAAGTATGTCTGACATGAAATAGATATCTTAAAAAGCTGTTTAACTTGTTGATTTATTGACAAAATTGTATATTATGCACATAAAAAGGGAAAAGTAAACAAAAGAATTTTTTTTTATATTTTCCTTAAATGTCAACTATCCCCTGTCCCCAACTGGAACAAATGGCGAAATTTTTCTCAAAAAATTTTCAACAGGATAAAATAGGAACCACTTTGATGTATTTCCCCCCCCCCCCCCCCCTAAATTGGAAATTTGGAGACTTTTTCTCTTGCCAAGGAAAATACCCGTTTCTGTTGTTGCCACAAAACTTAAAAAAACTCAAAAAATAGTACAAAAGATAAGAAAATACTAAATTTGGCAACAACAAAAACCTAAAAGCTGAAAAAACCAACATCAGCAACACCAAAATAAGGAACAGCAACCCTAAAAAGTCCGTAAAGGAGTACCAGATTTGGCACGTAATTTTTTGAGGGGGGGGGTGTATCAAAGTTATACCATAAAATATTTTGTCTTCCTTTTTTGGCCACTTCAAGTGACCTTCAGCTCTGTACATAAGTTACTTCTGCTTCATCTTTGTTTAACTAGGTGATGAGTCCAGGATATAGATAGATTGGACTCGTATTTAACTAAAACCTAATCATTAAGTTGCAGATTTAAAGCTGGAGCCTTTTCCCCATCTTCAAAACTTTCATTTTCAGAGAGCTCTTCAAACAATATTACTTCTTTTTTCGTTTCTGTTAAAGAAGTATCATACACTATAACTTAGTTTTCAGCTATTACTGTCACCCAATGTACTGAATGAATATTTGGAATAGAAAGGATTTTCTCCCAATAAGCGATCATGTTTTCAGAGCTGGAATTTATTTTATGTGAGGGTATATATTTAACCTTCATAGTTGGCATTAGTTTTGATGTCAGAATTGTGTACTCTTCTGGGATACTGATGGTAGACTTTTCTGCCTTTATATGTCTCCATACAGTTCTTTTCAATGTTCCACCAATCCCATCAACTATTCCTTTCTCGTGGGAAGTATCGAAGAAATTCCATTCAATATTAATACTATTCTCTTGATCCCATAAATACAAGTTGGAAAATAAAAACCGTTGCTTCGATTGAAAACTGGGCCTATCCAAAAATACTTGAATTTTTTTAATGGATGGGTGTTCAGCTTTCAGTTGCTTCAGTAAAAAGCTCAAAAACTTATACACTGTACATTTTGTGTGATCCAAAGTATCGGATACAATAGCAAAACTTCGGGATTGATGTTGATCTATCCAAGCATGTACTGGAAAAATTGAGTTGCGAGTCCACCCAATGTGCTGACTGAATTTCATTTTGGTTCATTATTGCTGCATTTTCAGCAAAATCAACTTGTAGAACGATATTTTCTAAATCAACATTAGATTTTGTCATATAAAAAGCTTCTGCCTGTTGTCTTTTGATGTATGAAAGTATGTTGGAGACATGCATGATATGTTAAGAAAAAAATAATTAGAAATATTGTAGACTTAAGAACCTGGTTTCAGTATTGAAAATTTCGGTGTCGAACAGTCTTTATTTTGTAAAAATATCCATTCATTTTTACGATACATTAACTTTTAGTCATTTTGGTGTCGGACATAGACTTACAGAAATACCTTACTTTAAAAAAATCCCAAAAATTAAATTACACAGTTTGAGAATGATTTTTTTGTGCATAACTCTTCTAGAAGCTCTAAAAAACCATATTAAAGAGAGATCAGTTGAAAATTTTAATAAACTAAGTAACACACAGCCGTTATTAAGTGTTAGAAAAAAGGCACTTTTAAGGACTTGGGCGTAATAATCTGATTTGAAGGCTCATAACTCTAATTAATTTTGCTTTTTAAATTTTATTTTGCTGTTTTCATACCTTTCCATTGATACCAAATTTCTGAAAAAAATATGAATTTTAAAATATGCAACTTTTTCCCCTTTTCTGTGGAATTGCCCTTCAGATAATTTCTAAGTAGTCAATAAAGCTTTAATTTACTTTCTCGTATTATTTTTGATCCCAATTAAAAGTTAAATTATTTTGAAATTTTGATTTGTGAAAGCCTCAACAAAATTCGAAAACTAGCGATTTGTTTTAATGCCCTTCAGCTAAAAGACAATTTTGATTAAGTTGTCATTTTTAACATTTATTTTATGAGACTAGTTTCAGTTGCCTGAAAAAATATAATAATAAATTGAGTGGCCATTTTAAAAATTAGCATTAACTTAGAAAATGATTATCCAAACAGACTTATATCTTTTTTCTCTTAGTTACATAGTTGACCTCTAAATAAATTCTTTTTCTGACCTCAGCATTTATGATGTTAAAAAGTTAGAAAAAAAACATAAAGCTAAAAAAAATTGTTTTTAGAATTAAATTCATAAAGGAAAAAAAATGTATGATATTTTAGACTTGTTCATGAGTTTTGAATATTTTGATTAAGGATAATTACCTGCATACTTAATTAAAAATTTCTGTGTATTTTATCAAGTAAGAAATCCTGTAAATTTTCTTTCTAGACATGCATATTTTGAAGTAATTCATGTTATTGCTGTTAATGCAATTGGTATATTGTATTTCCAGAAAATACTGAAGTGCGCTAGCAAGCAAACTATACTTTACAGGCCTTTCATTTCGAAATGAAGGGCAGTATTTTAACTATATTACTATTTATGAAGTTGATTACTTAAAAATAAGTAAAAGCATTAAAAAATATAAAAAGCAATTTCCAGAGAAATGCATCTTAACATTAGTTACAAATTGCTAAAACCTTGTATAGTTTTTGATTTATATTAGATCATTAATTCATGTTTACGAAACTGCTCCAAAGTAAAGCACATTTTGCTCCAAAATGGCAATTTCTCTGTTCCAAAAGGTGCCCTAAAACACCCTGAAGCTTTTGGGATCACTGCATAATATATCATTGTGGGGTCGGAAATGTTTTCCTGGTGCACTGAAACACCATGGAGAAAAGAGACTGTAAATAAGATATTGTTTTAATGAAAAGAAATCAAAGGTACATGGATTAAAGTAAGTGTTTGAAGTTTCTTGCATGGGCTAAAATACTGTCTGTTTGCGTTTTGTGCGCCTGGCAGCCACGGACGCATCCATCTGAAAAAGGGGAGTTAGGTTTTGGATACGCACTACCCGATGCCTTCAGCTTTCGTTTGCTTACTACTTCCTCGTTGCTTTTCCCCCCTATTTCGAGAAAGTCCAAAGAGACTTGGCGCGTGCGCAGAAGAGGCGGAGGTCGTACGAAAAAATTTTAGACAGTACACGCGTCACATCTCCAACGCATGGACATCTGAACTGAACATTCTAAATACCCCAGGGGAATTTTAAATTTCTCTGGCAACTACTGTGATTCTTGCAACCAGCTCCTCAACCTTGTCAACAGGGGTGTCATAATCTAGTGCTGTTATATGGCTCCCTGAAATAAAAATCAACACATGGTAGTTCGGGTAACCTAGCAGGCCAATACATAGGACTACCACGTCGAATCTACTGTTGACTTAATGTGACATCCAGGTAGTTACAAAACAGCTCCACTATAATAAGCAGGGGCTCCATAGTGTTGGAACCACGTTGTCTGTTGCGCCAATGCAGAAATCTGTTCATATCTCAAAAGTTGTGTCATACTTTGAGACAGCGGTTGGAAAAACTACATTTTTTTTTTGTAGCGAACTACAACTACTTTGTTATAACTGTAGGTAATTACAACTACAACAACTTTCTTAAAAATGTAGCAGCTACAAACTACTTCTGAAATGTTGTCGCTACTACGCTACTTTTTAAAAAATAAATTTAAAAAAAAAAGCATACACCGTTTGATGATTCACCGAAAAAGTTCAAAAAGTGGTTTACATTAATAAATTAACTCATTTGAATATGGAATAGAACCAGGAATTGTTTTTTAATTTATTTGTTACTTTTCCTTCTTATTCCTTTTTTTTTTTTTTTTTTTCCTCAAATTTGTCCTAACGGGATAGATTCTTACGATTTTAGATTTTTTTTTACAATTTTTACGAATATTCGCCACGAGAAAATATTCAAAAGTTGAAAGAATTCAACCTTCTTTTTTTTTTTTTTTAGTTTATTGCCAGGGAATATTTAGGAACATGACAATTTTTTGAAGGAATATAAAAATTATGATGCCAAATAAACCAATGACATCAAACAGAATGTATTTCGTCAAAATGATGTATCGATGATCAGCTCATATTTTTTTGGTTCTTATTTCTCATTACGTTCGCTGTTGTACTCGTGTAAGATTTGCATCAGTCAAAGTCAGTTAAACCTTGTTTTTCTCCTTCGTTCTCCCTTTCTTAATCTTTTTTCACTTATTTATTTATTAATTGAATTTAAAAGTAGTTTCCAGAAATCGCTACAAACTACTGTTTTTTGTATTGCGCTACTCACTACTCTACTTTTTTTTAAAAGTAGTGCGCTACACTACAAACTACTAAAAAATGTAGCTACTACAGTAGTTTCACTACTTGTAGTGCGCTACTTCCGACCACTGCTTTGAGATAAGAAAAAAAGCCGAAAAATTAGCTGTTCCAATTTAATTTAGCGGCATATTTAATTCTAATTTTTGCGAGCATTTTTAATGAGCACCCGGGCAACGCCGGGTAATAAGCTAGTAAAATATATATATTTACAGCTACTTATTTCAATTATTACTTAGTGCTTTCGAAATTTTGTTGCAGACAAGCAATCCTCCCATGGCCGTTAAGGTTGGTGCAACTGTAAAATCAAAACCAGCTGCAAGCAAGTCTACACCAAATTCCAATTTTAAAGTTCCTGCTCCCGTAAGTAGAGCTCCAAAAGCTGCTTCCGGTCCAGGTACGGAAAAGCTTGCTGGAAATTCTAAGCCTGTTGCAGAAGTGCATCCGCAGAAGGTATGTATTGATTTGCTTAGTGTAAAGCTTTGGAATTAAAGCATGAAATACAAATGTACAGTGAATGCCGCTTTATGGGAACATGGTTAATGTTATTAGTCGTTTAATGTTATCAGAATTGCCAAGTCCTGTCCGGTTGAGTATAATTGAAGGGGCAAGTGGATAAAGGTGATATGTGACAATTTTGGAAAAACATACTTTTTACCATGATGAAGGTGATAAGGTAATACAGTAAAACCTTTCCAATACGGACACCTAAGGGGACCTAAATTTTGTCCAGTTTAAAGGGGTGTCCGTTTATGGAAAGACAATAAAAGTGAGTACAAAATTAGTTTCTAAATAATTTAATTGTTACAGAGCGATTGACTACACATATTAAAAGAAAACTTATTCCCTGATTATGAGCTATATCTTTGTAATTACAGAAAAATAATGAAATGGAATAAGCTTTAGTTCATTAAAAGCATTTTCACCACTGAGGCGTATTAATTTTGTTAATTCATTAATGGGTTCTTCCTCATTTTCGATTTTCTCTTTCAAAGTCAAAGCTTTGCGAGACATTTTTTCTACATGGACGCGAATAGAGGACACATGATGCAACAGGGTCAAACGAGGTACCTCTTCCAAATGTCAAACCATTCAAAAATGTCAATCCTGTTGCATCTAAATCAGTTCAAACAATGAGCATTCTTAAAAAGTAGCATTAGTTTTTTTTTATATAAAACTTTGTTTTTGGTTCAAAAAAGATTTTGTAAAATTAAATAGATTTAAAATGTTGATAAAGATGTTTGAGATAGTTTTAGAATTCAGGAATTAAAGAATCCAACAGATCTAATCAACTTTGGCAACTGTTATAAACATATGTGAATTCGTAATAAGTCAATGATTCCTTTTCTTTACTTTAATTTTCTATTCAAAATTAGGGCTATTATGTCAATTATAATTTTAATTTATTCCTACAGTTCTTTAAAATTTGTGCTCAAAAGTTTCTCTTCACCAGTTGCATACTTTTCTTCTTTTAAAAATACATTAACTTATCATGTCTTATTTATTGAAAGTTTAAGGTAGCATATATAAAATTGTAGCCTCAGCTTAATTTGATGTTCAGAAATTTTTACACTACTTCAAATATAACAATACTCTTAATGAGAAAATGGAGCAGAGTTGTGAAAAGCAAACATATGGGCTTTTGACAATACATAGATATTACGCTATTGATTTCACATCAAAAGATTGTTGTGGGTCTGAAGAACTTTATGCATAGGGAACTTTTCTGGTAATTAAGAAGCTGGCGAAAAATATTAACAAGCAGGTTTTTTTTAGATAATCTTAAAACTTTGAAATCAAAGTGCATTAAGTGCAGCTAATAGAATTTATAAAGCTGTGGCATTACTTGATGATATATGCAGAACATTTTACACAGTAAGATTTTCTAAAGTTATCCGACAATGGAAAATCAATTGTTTTTAGTGTCTTACAAACATGGGGTGGGGGGAGAAAATTACCGACTAATAATTATTTGGTATACGGACGAAAATAATTATTTGAATGATGCAAGATGGTTTTTGATTAGTACCCATTGAACACAAGTTAACTGCACGAACTGTTTTCTGGGCACTGTTGTTTTACTAGATTTAAAAAAAAATGACAAAGAAAAAACTTTAAAACAAATTTATTGGAAAAAGCAAAAAAAAAAAAAAGTAAATTTGGAGATCTGTTGAAATAACAAAAATATTAATGAGTTTAAAGAATTAATATTATCTCTGAGTGCAGTGAAATAACGTTTAAAAACAGCTGTAGAAAGTTGTTGTAGTTAAAACATTGTGGAAGTAATTGTTGAACAAAATTAGAATCTGTAGAGAAGCTGGTCAACTGGAAAAACTCGGATATGCCTATCTTTAAAACTGAAAATTTGAAAACACGACTGCAAGTTCTGCCTTCTGGCTTATGAGCATGTTATATTACATTAAAACATTATTTCTTTTCGTTTTGACTCCTTTTTTTTTTTTCTTTTTGTGGAAGTATTTGAAGGTTGTAGTTTATGTTATAATAAATACAATGCATTTTCAGTTTGGTTTGTCGGGTACTACTGTTAGGGACATATTTGTAGTCAAACAAAATCGTAAAGTACCCCTAAAATTTTCCTGAATTATTTTTAAAATTTTCCTAAAATTCCCCTAAAATTTTGAAAAAGTCTACTGCGAGCCCTGTTTATGAGAGTTAAAAAATTAAAATTTAAATCACTTTTAGTTTAAATTTGTCTTCAAATACGTTGATTGCTTTTTATAATATGTTTATCATAGAGCTTTAAAATGTAAATTATGATAACTTTACTTTAATAAATCCTTAAATATGCCATTTTTTTCTTCTTTTGTTTGTTTAACGTGTTCATTATGAAAATTGCGATACCTTTGCATCCGCCATTTGAATAGGACCTTTTGCATTTATGATGTTTACTATTCTCTGTCAAGAAGTTAAACAACTAAAATTTCATTTTATTTTTTTGTTTAAATCATTAAATTGGAAAGTTTTAAACGAAATTCTGTGCTCTTTAAGAGTGTCAATCGTCAAAAAGTTTAGGAAATTTCAAAGTTATTTTGGCCTCTACTCTTATCTATAATTTTTCAAATAAAAATATTAGCTTTTTATTATTTTTATAATTATTTTATTTTTTATGTGGATTCTTGTTACAAAATTATTAAGTATCTTGTCTTTTAGAAAATATAAATTTTCAATCAGTCTTTTTTTTAACATTTTTAAAAAAATTTATTTTCAAAATGAAATATTTTTCAATAGTTACCCCCCCCCCCTCTTCAACATTTGCATTTTATTTTGAGTCTGCTAATATTCAAGAAGCAGCAAATGAATATTTTTCACTTTGAATTTAATATGTTATGCAATGTATTGTTGGAAAAAAATAAATGATACAGGATTTGTGAAATTTTTAATAATTGTCTTGTTTTTGAGAAAGTACTAATTTTCAATCAGTCTTTTTTTTTTTTTTAATTATTTTTTTTTATAATTCATTCTCAAAAAAAAAAAAAAATTCTGTGGTTACCCCGCCCCTTCCTTTGGTATTTGAATTTTATTTAGAGTCGGCTAATGTTCAAGAAGCAGTAAATTCATATGACTTTCAATTTAGTGTGTTATTCAATACATTGTTGGAAAAAATAAATAATACAAGACTTGTGAATATTATTTTTTTTAATATGTTAAAAAAATGCGTTTTTCAACTAGAAAACACTCCTTAAAAATTGAAATTAGCTCCTGTAAAACTTCTTAAGAACTCCTTACTTTTAATTTTCAAACTTGAGTATGAACCCTGCTATTGCGTCTGTAATTTCTTGGTATGTGCATCAGAATAGGAACTTGGTTATTGTTTTCTGTTTAAATCTTTGTTTCTTTGCTCTAGGAAGAGTTTAAAAAGCCAGCCCCAGTGCAACCGTCAAGTAACAGTGGTGTAAAACCTTCAAGCAGCAGCAGCTCTTCTGCTTCAGAAACAGAGTGAGTCATTTTTATCGTGTTTGATAAATAAACGTATGAAGAGTTGGGTTGGCGGCAAATGCAAAATTTCAAGCGATTATTTTTTAAATTCTTTTTATTAAACCTGGCTTCTAAAAGGGCCAAGTTAAAAAATTAGGTTTTTAATAGCTTCTGCTAAGGTTCCCAAATCAAGAAGTTTTATTATTTTAGGTTTTTCAAAAAACTAATTCATATTTCGGACATTAAATCTACTTATTTAATATTCCAACTTAACTAAGTTGTCACTATTATTAACTCATTAAATAAAAAGTGAAAGCAATTTTATCTTATGTTCCCTTAAATGGGCTTATGCTAACGTTTATTTCAATGCTTATTATTTTTTTTATTTGATTCATTAAATAAATGAGCACATCAAAAAAAGTCGTTATTTTGATAAATCTGTTGCTTCAAATATTTATTCTCTTGAATAGAATGAGATCATAGACTTTATATTAGATGCCAAACTTTTTTGTATAGGATTTAAAAATGCTATGTGTATTAACTATAGTTAAACTTTACTTATTAAACATGAAAATATGATGTGGTTTTTGATATTTTTGTGGTTTTAAATGATAATTTAAACCAGGAGTCCCCAACCTGTGGTTGCAACCCTAAATATATGGCAAATAAATTTAATGTAAAAATTTATAGTTTGTAAAGAGGATACTCATGTAGGGGGTCGTGGGTTGTTAATTGGTCAAGAAGGGGTTGTGAATGCAAAAGGTTGAGAATGATTGGTTTTAACTATCAAAAACTTACGTATCAGAAATCTGCCTTACCACCCTTCTAACACTATTTTGCACTTTTTTATTACACAATTGTGAAAGACTTTTTATTAAAAAAAACTATTTTGAGTAATAATTTTTTGTTTTGAATATATTTTATACCAGTCTGCTGATTCCAGTAAATGATTAGATAGTTTGTTACAGTAGTAGCTAAGACCTTAAAGTTTGTCTTATTTTATTCATTTATTTTCTGACAGAAAGAAGAAATGGACACTTGAAGATTTTGATATTGGAAAGCCTTTAGGGAAAGGAAAATTTGGCAATGTTTACCTAGCTAGAGAAAAAAGAAGTAAATTCACTGTGGCTTTAAAAGTGAGTTGGTACCTTTATTTCAAGGGTTTTTTTTATTATTATTAGTATTCCGTTTTTTATGAAGTTTTTACTTAACAAGTCATTGGTTTAGCAGAACTTTTTTTCTTAATATTTCCTTTGTTAAAGTTTCTATGTAGCATACTTGCCAACTTTAATGGATTGGGTGTACAATTTACATATTTTAGTTGTTTTTAAAACTTTAAAGCGTTTTAATATCCGATTGCATTCCCCTCAGTGAAATTCTCTCATTTTGATCTGCTGTGTGATTCTACTGCATGGATATTGTTAATTTTGTGCTTGAAATTATTTTTAATTTCTCTTGTCTTGTTTCTTAAAGCAGAAGACTTGCGTGATTGCCATTTTGCCGTACCTTCACCAGAATTGCAATACAGTTGAATCAGATTTGAGCCAAGCTGCACTATTCATTTTTTTAAAAATTAATGAAAGATTCTTCAAATAGGGAGTGGGATGATAAACTCCGGAAATGTTTCTTAAACTCGAGATTTTTTTATTATAACTTTCTTAAAATTTTGGTGAACTGTTAACTTAACTGTTGAATATTTTAGCTTATTATTTGCACACATAATTTTACATCATTCTTAATTTTATGCATTAATAGTTCAATTTAAGCAAATCTTTAGTCAAGTGAGATAGTAGTGTGTACAAAATTTTTACTGATGTCCCTCTTCAAAAGTCAGCAAGTATGTTGCTGCTACCATAATATGTAATTTTAATGCTGTTCTAATGAACTCTATTGTGTTAGAAATGGATTGAATTGAGGGCTTATTTATTTTTAAAAAATGCAGGGGCCCTATAATCGACAAAACTTATTTTCATAGGTTAATTGCCCAAACTAAATCTAAAACCATACTAAAAACAGGTTATTTGTGAACGATCTCTGACGATTCGTGAATGCACCGTGAAAAATTAATTCCTTTAAATGTTCCTATCTCAATGAATATTCAAGATTTTTATTTGGAAATGTTAGGTGAAGCCTATATTTTATGTGACTGAAGTTACAGATCACACACACAATTAATAGTCACTTATTTATAGAGAAATCCTTATAAATAAATTTTTGAAAATGTCTCAATACTTTTGGTGATATAGTGTAATATAGAACACAAAGCATATTGTGCAAAAATAAAAATATTTTTTAAATCTTTTATTGCATCAATTTGCATGTAGTACAGCATGTAAAAACAAGACAAAATGTATCCACCATTGTTTAGAGGAACAATGAGTCAGATTCAAAGGCTCTAAAATTCTAGTAGTCTGTCATTTTCCCTCAAACTCCACACACCCAGTGTTATAAATAAGAATTTAAATTTAGGCATCATGATGGTGTCTAGTATAAGTTTCTAAGCTTTAAAACAATTAAGGTGTCATTTTTTATAAATCACTAATAAGAATGCCAATATTCACTGCTGCATGCTACACAACACACTGCCAATAGTGTGTTTGTAAAATATGCAAAAGAAAATGCTTTTTAAAGAAAAAATCTTTTGCATTTTAAACTACTTCAACAAATTTATCCTTCTGGCCAATTATGGTCGCAATCGTAAGAAGTTGGGAAAAGAAAGCTTTAATGTGATCCAACACTTAAGACATCGGATCAATTTTTTGTCAAAAAAATGTGACGACTGACTGCTTGTTTTTAGCATTGCAATCTTCTGTTGCAAATGGTACATGTTTTTTTTATTTGTTTTATTTATTTATTTTAATTTAACTTGTTTATTTGTTTTATTTATTCTCTAATTTTGAGTTGTTAGGTTTATGTACTTATTGGTTTTATGTTCTTGCTTTTTGAGGTGCTGTTTAAATCTCAGTTAAAACAACATGGAGTTGAGCATCAGTTAAGAAGGGAAATTGAAATACAGTCGCACTTGAAGTATGTTTAAAACTCTTGTTTTCTAAAATAACTTTGCAGTAAGGTAGAAAAGTATCAAATAATACTTTTTCTATTGTTATAATCAGCATTGATTGCAGAGTTTGGTTGTCCTGATAAAAATAGTTTGTCCTAATTTTTAGGGTTTTTTCCTGATATTCCTGATTATTTTCCTTATTTTAATGCATTTTTTTTATATCTAAAGTCAAGTATTAAATAATAACTTTGAATAAGAATTACATCTGTTTATTTTAAAAATTGGTTTTGTGTTTTTTCTTTTCAGATTTATTTCTTCACCATTCAATCTTTCATGAATTCATAATATTTGTATTCAACATCAAAATTATCTTTATCACCTCACTATGTTGACCACAGCAGTATTACGATGTCATTTCTCCCGGTAAAAGCAGTTTAATGTTGCACTAAAAGTGCTTCTTACTACTTTTCTCTGCATCTGCAGAAGGTTTTCAATCCCTTTTGCTTCTCTTTGTGCAGTTCTTAGGGCAATTTAGTCATCAGATGATTTCTGCAGTCTTCAATCAACTCCTTCCAGTGACACTATTAAAATAGCTAAGAAACATATAAATATCAAATTCAATTTTACTTGGAACAAGTTGGACGAACGGTGGAGTTCCACTGGACAACCAAATATCCGTTCCAAACAAATAACTTTCAGTCCCGAATTAAACCCTCTGACTGCTCAAGTCTCGTTGAAACATTTATATTTTATGTGTAAAATTACGTGTACTTAATTCATGCATATTATGTTAGATATCACCGTACGTAAATTACTTTATGCCCAGTATGATATATCTTAAACCATTGTTTAAGGAAAAGTTCAACTAAATTTTTTTGAGTTTTTTTTTTTTTTTTTCTTTTCCCCACTTTTATGAGCAACATACTTCTGTTAAATTACTTTCTTGATTGAATTATATGGTACAGTAAAACCTGTAAAGTTGACCACCTGTCTATGCTCACTGCTTTTGCCAGGTACATAATCGGTCCTATACCATATATATTTACCCTTTTATGCCCCGACGGGACTCAAAAGTCCCGCTTATATTAATTTAGTATTATGTATCCTATTTGGCGGAAATTATGCTGAAGCTTTTAAGTACTGCTTCTTGTACTTCGCTGAGAGGCCAACAGATGGTACTTGCAGTCAGAATTAGTTTTCTTAGGGATCCTAAGGGGCGTAGAGGGCCTTAGACACTGATTTTCAAAATTTGCTAAATTAAGTACTGCACTGCAAGTAGTCAATTTTCATTGGTTTCACTGTATGTGGCTTGTAAAAGAGGTGAGCAGTCAATCTAAATGCTTCAAAAAATATTTTGAATTGCATTGAAACACAAAATGGCTAAATAATGCTCTAAAAATTTATTATGCACTTAAAATTAATGGGAACAGCAAATTTTACTGCTTCTACCTTACCCGTGGAAATTGCAGGATACTGAGTGAGAGGTTTAATTCTCGTTACAAGGAAATTCCTGTTATAACAAAGTTTGGTCGCTTTCAGTTTTGCAATGAGATTTCACTGTATTAACAAATGTCCTATATATTTTTAATAGTACTTTTTGATATTGCTTTTAGGCATCCCAATGTTTTACGACTATTTGCTTATTTTTATGATGAGGCTAGAGTATATCTTGTGCTGGAACATGCTGCTGGGGGTGAGCTATATAAAGTATTGAAGCAAAAGAAACGGTTTGATGAGCCTACTGCAGCCTTGGTAAGTAAGAATTTATTTGTAAGTATGATATTGAAAAGCATTGTAACCAGGGTTTGGAAAAAACCCTTGAGGGGGGGGGGGGTTGAAAGAGCCCAGCCCACCTGAGTTTTTGATCAAAAACTCAGGCTTTTTCAGGTTTTTCAAGAATCACTTTACTGTCATTCTTTATTCAAACATTGTGCACCTCTTTTTACTTTTCATAGAATCAGGAGTGTCCTGAAGAAAGGTCACTGTGACCTCCCAAGAAAATTCTTGTTTCGCAAATTTGGAAACAGCATTGTAATATTGAATCGGATATACAGGGTGTCCACTCCAATCGTGGACCAATAGCTAATTTCTAAACCGTTAGAGATAAGCATATAGTTTATTTAGGAAAAAATCTCCAAATTACGAAAGGAATTTTGGGTCTATTCAATGTTTTTCAAAAAATCAAATTTTGAAAGAGTTATGAAATTTAAATTTTTATACAGCCCCCCAGTCCTATCAATCATATTTAGTAAAACATTCTTGGCACTGTAACGTTTAATACTAAAAAAAAATCACTCTTCTACCACAAAAATTGACTGAGTTATGACGTTTTGAAAAATCAAGATTTTGAAGGATTTCGCATACGGTCCCTTAAGCAATCTCTGGATGACGTCATGAAATAATGCAAAATCTTGATTTTTCAAAACATCATAACTCCGTCAATTTTTGTGGTAGAAGAGTGATTTTTTTTTAGTTTTAAATGTTAGTGTCAAGAATGTTTTACTAAATATGATTGATAGGACTGGGGGGCTGTATAAAAATTTAAATTTCGTAACTCTTTCAAAATTTGATTTTTTGAAAGACATTGAATAGACCCAAAATTCCTTTCGTAATTTGGAGATTTTTTCCTAAATAAACTATATGCTTATCTCTAACAGTTTACAGGGCGAGGACTCAGTCACCTTTCTCACCTTTAGTCACCTTTTGAAATTTTGGTCACTTTTTGTCACCTTTTGGAATTTTTGTCACCTTTTTAAACCTTTCTTGAAATGTGTTTTAGAAAAGTCTAGTTTTGATAAATAAAATTTTTGAGCAGTATGAATATTCTTTTCCTAACCTGAAAATAAAGAATTTTGAAGGGGAAAAAAAAGCAAAAATCTCATTCAACCATTAAAAAATAGTGTTTCAAGTGTAGCTCATTCACAAAACAAAGCCTTTAGAAAACCCCTTTTAAAAATTGCGAAAAGAAACAAAAAACAGGTCCACCTGTTCCAAGGATACTTGGCAGTTCTTTTTTTCTTTTTGTTCTTAAAACGAAATTCGGTTGATGATTTGCATAGAGATGGGACTTTCACTCATTCTCTATTGTCAATACGTTTTAGTGAACATTTATGTTTGTATTTACAGAGAAACAAGAAAAAGAATGCCGATGATTTTGCAATGAGCTAAATATTAAAAGATGAAAAGAATAAAATATGTTCATTGAATAATCGTCATTATCTTCACTTCATAATTTCAGGTGTTAATATAATTGATTTTAAAGAAAAATCTTCGAACATAACTAGGGGTGATTGTGTTCTGGTATTTTACCGGATTTCCGATATTTTCACGATCGATTCTGGTATTTTCATGTTTGAAAATACCGGAAGCATAATATTTTTAATTATGCTTTTATCTTCTCACCTCCGGAATTTTTTTGCTTTTTCGAATTTTCGATAATTATATCGATCATTATTAATAATATTCATCGAATAGAAATGTTAAGCTGCCATTCTAATTGTTTTTTTGCTTTATTAAATTTTTTTATTTGCATTTTTGTTTTTTTTTTGATGCCTTCATTTTAAAAAATGCAATCGATTTGCATCGGATATGAGAATCTAATTTTTCTCATTTTTTATGCTTATTACCCTTAGGAGACATATAAATGCAACATATTAAAATTAAAAAATCATAAATTTAAAATTTTCGAGCGAAATTCTGCCTCTTTTATGAAAATCAAAATGTCTAAGTTTAAATTTGAAGATTTGATAAAATTTTATTTTGCTTCAATTATGTGGATAGTAAAAATAATATGTTTATCGTAGAGCTTTTAATTGTAAATCTGAAGTAAGTATATTTGAATTCTTTTATATGCCACTTTCATACTTTTAATGCCTTAATTTTGAAATTGGCATTTCTTTGCTTCCGCTGTAAGATTCATACTTCGCACTTTTGATGCTTGCTATTCCTTGTTGAAAGGCAAACAAATGAAATTTTTTAAAATTTCTCTTTAAAATATTTTTTTGGAGATAATTTGTTCAGCACCAGCTCAAAAGTAACTTTATTACTCCTGTTAAAATGTTAATCAAATGCATGTACAATATTTGCACTAAAAACTAATTGAAATTATTCGAATACATCAAATGTAATAGTTTAGGAAAGGAACTTAATTATTATATATAACCCCCCCCCCCGAACACATTTTCTCTTTAAAACTTTCAGGTAATTTTTTTATGAACTCACAATTACCCCTGATCATTACATAGAGTTTACCCTGAAAGTTTTTTGGAAATATGTCCTAAAATGATTTATTTTGTTACCTCCAGCCCTATCATGTTTAAAATTTAAGTCTTAAAAATAGTATGTATAGGCTATTTTGGTAAAAGTCAGAAAAAATGATAATCGTTTTCCGTTTTTTTATTTCTTTACAAATTACTTTTGATCACCTTTTAGTTACTTTTTTGTCACCTTTTAGTCACCTTTGTTTTAAAATTTGTCACCTTTCTCACCTTTTTCAAAGACCATCAGCAGTCCTCGCCCTGAGTTTAGAAATTAGCTATTGGTCCACGATTGGAGTGGACACCCTGTATAGATTGGAATAATTATTTTGATCTTCTAAGTATTAAAAAAACTAATAGAGTGAAATTCACGCGTAGTTTTATTTCTAATACCTAATAAGTTATGAGGAAAGGAAGATGGCAATTTCTAGACCCGGTACCGACCAAAACTAAATATTGTAACCAACTAAATTAATATAACTGAACTGATCAATACCAATTTCTAGGCTTAGTATTGATCAAAATATCGATAATATTTAGTTTTTTCTAAAATGTCTTTAAAATGCAGCAAATTTTGAAATACCCCTTTACCGACATAGAGGGTTTTTTTCATGTGGGCCTACCGAAAAACCTGTGTGGGTTTTTTCGGGCTGGGCCCGCTTTGGCGAACCCTGATTGTAAATGATGAAAACCTGTAAGCTCCTCTAAGTATACACGCTTTGTGGTTCATTTTTAAAAGAAAAATATTTTAGCTAGTAAATCAATTGACCAGAAAATGTAACTGGGGACTCAAAATGTATAGGTCCTACAAGTTTCCTAGCATTGTGTTTTGAAATGCCGTTGGAAGTCAGCATGCTTTAGCTGCCCCACATAGGACCACAAAAACAAATTTTTAACCTTTTGGATCCGGGCTGTTCATATAGCGTTGTAAACGCAGTTTACAACGTACTCTCACCCCAATTACTAAACATATAACATACTCCCATCTATCGTGATTATCTGTTAGTCTTAAAATCAAAGCTTTTATTGAATACCCTATATGCAGGGCGAGGACTCAGTCACCTTTCTCACCTGTAGTCACCTTTTGAAATTTTGGTCACTTTTTGTCACCTTTTGGAATTTTAGTCACCTTTTTCAACCTTTCTTGAAATGTGTTTTAGAAAAATCTATTTTTGATTCATAAAATTTTTGAAAAGTATGAATATTCTTTTTCTTACCTGAAAACAAATGGAATTTTGAAAAAAAAAATAAAGCAAACATCTGTCTTTCAACCATTAAAAAAAGTGTTTCAACTGTGGCTCATCCACAAAACAAAACCTTTCAGAAGCAACTGATTAAAAGTTTCAAGAGGAAACAAAAAAAAAAAAAAAAACAGGTGCACCAGTTGCAAGGATATTTGGCAGGGTTTTTTTTTTTGTTCTTGAAACAAAATTCTGTTGGTGATTTGCATAGAGATGGGAAAAAACAGGGTCAAAGTTCTTTTCTTTCCTGTTATGTTCTTATCTCTTTTCTGCTCTACCCCCCAACTTCCCCAAAGAAAAAACTGGCTTCTGATTTCACGCCTTTTCAAATTTAGTTTCATGTTCTGACAAATGCTTTTTCTATGTCATACTGCAATTCTCTTTGACCTTGAAGCATCTTTTTTTTTATTTTAATTTACAGATATTTTTTTTTTCTCATTTTCCGAAGTGCTTTATTACAATGTGCTTTTTACATTTAATATTGCTGTGTTTTTTTACAAATATTGATAGTCTATGTGATATTATTACGTTTATTTCAAGTTGTTATTTTCAAACTTTGGAGATTCTTATTGTTTTTCATAAAGTAAAACTTTTTACAATGACATAGTAAAGGAAGTACTGTGATCGCGAAAAAAAATTCACTCAAATTTGGGTCTAAATTTTGATTTTGCTTACCCCCAAATGAATGTTCAATAGTTTTTTTGACCTGTCAGCACCTGCATATGTACCTACCAACATATATAAGCAGCCGAAAAATCCTTTTCAACCACAACCGAGTCAATTACGACGTCTGTATATACGTATGTGCGGATGTATGTCGTGTAATGCAAAAACTATATGCCGTAGAAGCTTCTAGTTTGGTATGTAGGCTCTGAGGATGATCTAGTTGTGCACCTCTCCTTGTGGTTGCATTTGAATGTTCCCAAGGGGGCGTTTTACCCCTTTTTTGGAATAAATCAGTGTTAATTTCAATGCAGACTCAAGTGATATGAATTGGCGCGACCACTTGGCGATATGTCGCCAAGCTTTCGGTCGCCGCTTGGCGCCATATCACCAAGTCGGCGACCAATTTGGCGAAAAAAAAAATTTTTTTTGAATTTGGGTTCAACTTGGCGCTATTGCCGATATTTTGAGAAAAATTCACTGAATCAATCAGCAATATTTAAAAAATTAACCATTGTAAAATATTTTTCTGCACTGTTTCGTGGCAGATTATTGGTGTAAATATTTGAATTGTTACCTTGCTCACTCCAAGCACCTTTTTTAATACTTAAGGCAACTACTAAGAAATTTACACATAAAAGGAAGTAGTGTGGGTTTCCATACCAGATTTTTTGTTAACGTTATATTTGAAATGCACAATTTTTTGACTCCCGCTAAGATAATTCTATTATTTAAGATTCGCTGATGATCCCTAAAAATATATTTCAGTTTCTAAGAGTACTGAATATCAAATATGTTCACAATGTTAAAGATAGGTTTAAGGGCACCAGTTTTTCAATGTCTTGACCTCTAATGTGTGCTCCCCCTCCACATTACAAATCTGCATTTACACAAATCTGCATACTATTTTTATTACTATTCTTTATAGCTCTCTCAGTTAAAAAAAAATGTCAAGTTTCAAAATTTCAATAAAATCGTTGCCAAGCAATCTTGCTTAGTGATGGCTCGCTGTGACATATGAATTGACAAACCGTTGCTTTGCCTTCCAGGTAGAAATTCAAAAATGAACCGGCAACATTGGAAATCGTTTTTTAATGAAATAAATGAATATTTTCTGTTGGAAATGTCTTTATATTTCGCTCTGCAGAAAATTTTGTAATTTTTTTTTTGTGAATTTTAAAATTCTCTAATGTTTGAGTTAAATTTTTAAAACTATTATTGCATGTCATGCGTGAGGTTTCAATTTTTCTGTATCCTGTAAATCTTTTACATATTTTTTTAACTTTTTTTGTAATAACATTAGTTATTATGATTTTTTTAAAACTTCATTTAAAACTACTTTTTGAAGCTCTCACTGCAAAAATAAATCACTAATGCATTGGAAAGAAATTTTTTATAAGTTTAACATGTAATTTTGCTGATAAGGATTTGGTAAAATTAACAAGAAAAAGGAAACATTTTCACAGCACAGTGCTCACAAGACTTAAAATATGATATAAAAGTTTTTCTCTCTTCAGTATTTGCCATGTGCTGTTGTATATTTTCAGACCCCCCCCCCCAAGCAAAAAACATTACACTTTTATTCATATGAAATAATATCTTCAGTTTTATACTTCAACATTATTTTATTTTCACCTTGTAAGTTATTATTTTGCTCCAATTAAAGTTTCTGATTTTTAAAATTTTATTTTCTCACTCATTCCAGGGGTGATTGTGTTCCTGTATTTTACCGGATTTCCGGCATTTTCATGATCGATTTTGGTATTTTCATGTTCGAAAACACCGAAAATAAAATATTTTTAATCATGTTCTATCTTCAAACCTCCGGATTTTATTTTTGCTTTTTCGAATTTTCGATGATTATACCGATAATTATTAATATTCATCGAATAAAAATGTTAAGATGCCATTGTAATTGTTTTTTTACTGTAATAAATTATTTTATTTGCATCTTTTTTTGATTTTGATGCCTTCATTTAAAAAAATAAATCAATTTGCATCGGATATGAAAATCGAATTTTTCTCATTTTTGACGCTTACTACCCTACATTTATTATTATATGGGTATAGTTATAGAATTATGTGTGCTTAAGTAATAAAGGCTTTAGTTTAAAAAAAAATACCCCCCTCCAGCCCCACATATTTTCTCTTAAAAACTTTCAGGTATTTTTTTACGAACTCACAATCACTCCTGTACATTTTCTATTATCGATACTTTTTAGTGAACATTTATGCTTTGTATTTACAAAGAAACAAGAAAAAGAATGCCGATAATTTTGCAATGAGCTATTAAAAATATGAAAAAAATAAAATATGTTCATTAAATACATTGTCATTATCTTTACTTTATAATTTCAGGTGTTAATTTAATTGATTTTAAAGTAAAATCTTTCAACATAACATAGAGTTTACACTGAAAGTTTTTTAAAAATATGTCCTAAAACAGTTTATTTTGTTACTTCCAGCCCTATCATATTCATGTTCAGAATCTAAGTCTTTTAAACTAGTATGTAGAGCATGGCTGCCACACTTCCGTCTAGGGGACGGAATTCCATCTTTTGTAAAATCTCGGACCATTTGGGAATTTGTTTTAATTATGAAAACACAGCTTTTAAAAAAAAGCAACTATTTAATCTTTTTCTTTCCAGCTGCATCCAACGAAATCCGCCATCAACAAAGTCGGGACAACTTAAAGCCCCCCCCCCCCCTTCATCTCTTATTCACTGTTTAGCATTTTCTCCCTAAAAATCTTGCCAAAAATGTTTTGAAAGACGACATTATTATAGTTAATTTTGCAATTTTTTATTTTATTATATAGTAAATTGCCACACCCAAAATATGCAATATATTAGTGTATAAAACATTGAACATATTGCGGGCTAAAATTTATGTGTTGCAAAAAGACCCCACTCGCTTTTCAGTCCTGGCCATTTTTTAAAGTGGCACCCATGAATGTAGAGGCTATTTTAATAAAAGTCAGAAAAAAGGATAACCATTTTCTTCTTTTTGAATTCTTAACAAATTACTTTTAGTCACCTTTTAGTTTTTTTTTGTCACCTTTGTTTTAAAATTTGTCACCTTTCTCACCTTTTTCTAAGACCATCAACAGTCCTCGCCCTGTATATGCAATAACCAGGGACCGCGCTAAGGATTTTAAGTTGTTAGCCAACAAATTAGCCAAATTTCAAAAGTCTTAGCCAAAGTTCGAGAGTTTTAGTCAAAGAATTTTAATTGTTTGTTTTTTTAATGTAATAAGTGTATTTTTCCCCCATTCTGACAATTTTCCATTCGTCAATACTTTAGCCAAATCAGAATTTTTTTCGCCGAATTTTCTATTTTATCGCATTTGGCGAGGTGGCGAATGCTTAGCGTGGTCCCTGAAAACTCAAAATGCCTTAGTACCACCTTAGTAGCTACAACTAGGGATGCACCGATTAATCGGCAGTACCGATTAATCGGCCACTTTGCCGATTATTAATAATCGGCTAAAAATATATTTTTTTATTATTATTCTTTAAAGTGTACCTTCACTAAGAAACTATGCTTGATTTTATTGACAGTAATAATAATCCTCATAGTTGATATTAAGTTTTTAATAAATTTATTCTCCTGCTTTGAATAAATATACACATAGACAATGTTGCAACATTTTTCATGTGTGATAGTATTCTCCTTAGTACTGTGTTAGGTAACCTCTAATTTTCAAAGAATAAAAGTCTTGAATCAAATTTCTACTGATAAATAAAATTGAAAATTAAAAGTACTCCTAAATTGTGGAGTGACCACAATTTAGGAGTACTTTTACCACAGACCCTCCCCCCCTTTTTTCTTAAATTTTTATGTCCAATTAATGTAATTAACAATGTATTAATGTAATATTATTGACAATAATATGTAAGTCGGTTCTAAGAAATTTAATAAAATACTGAAATTATTTTTCAAAAATTAGGGAAATGGAAGAAAAAATCTTTACAGAAATAAATTACTTACTATTTCTAAACTCGGAATTATATAAGAGAGAAAAAACAGTGATTGTGAAATCGTAGTATTAAAAACAATCATTCTTACCATTAATCGGCTCAGCCGATTAATCGGTCGATTATCAATAACAGATTAATCTGTAATCGACCAATTTGCTTATCGGTGCATCCCTAGCTTCAACTACAAAAATAAATTTTAATTCTTCTATCCAATCAAGTTTCTTTATTTTTTATTCACTGCTACATTGCACGACTCTGCATGTCAATTCAATGACAGCAGGGACACTTTTCACTCTGACTATTCTTACATATACATGCAAATATACAATTAGGAAAATAATTGTACTTCTGAAAAAAATGCTGACAATAATATTTGAAATGGATATTTTCCAAGTGAGTGAGTATATTCAAAAAGTTTTTTATATATACCATCAGGAGGGTACAAAGGTAGATTTCTCATTTTGCATTTTCTGAATGCAATTAATCATAACAATAATTTATGATTTTCAGTATATGGCCAAGATAGCTGGCGCCCTCAAATACTGCCACTCCAAGAATGTCATCCATCGAGACATCAAACCTGAAAATTTGCTCTTGTCCGCCAACGGAGAAATCAAGATTGCCGACTTCGGCTGGTCAGTGCACGCCCCCTCCTCTCGACGAATGACGATGTGTGGGACTCTGGACTACTTGCCCCCTGAGATGCTCGACAACAGACCATACGATGAAAAGGTGGATCTCTGGTGCCTTGGAGTCTTGTGTTACGAATTCTTGGTGGGGCACCCGCCTTTCGAATCTGAGTCTACCGATAAGACAATACAGCTAATTAGGAATCTCTCTATTAGCTTTCCTCTGCATGTGTCCCCTGAGGCTCAGAATTTTATTTCAAGGGTAAGTCCATATTGAAAAAAGCGGTTGGTAGTTGCATATTTTGGGACCAAAAATTTTGATTTCAATTGGTCAAGGGTGTTGGTTGTTCAAATTTTCCGAAATATAATGATGCTACAATTACGTCACTTTTTGTGGCATTTCAGTAATGTCTTCAGTTAGGCATAACCATGCACTGAAAAAAATAGTTTTTTTTTTTCCACTTCCATGAATAAATAGTTTATCAACTGTTACATTTTCTTTGAAGGATGAAATACTTAATTTTAGTAAATTCGACTCTCTTCAAACCTTTTTTTTTTTTTTTTTTTTTTGTGCGCAAAAATGTTTAAAAAATAGTATGATTGCTCCCCTACCCCCACCACCATTTACAAACTGATTTCCATTAAAATTTTCTAATTTTTCAGTTTACTGTATGAAATCAGGGACTAGTTTAAATTTGTGTTATGTATGTTTTAATTATTTTAGTTAGTTTTAAGTCATATTTAATTTAAGAGCATTGTTATGGTTTTTAAGGAGGAGGGGGTGTGAGTTAAGCATCTTCTTAGTTTCAGAAATGTTCATTTTACTTCAATTCACTAGCACTCCTGACCCACATTTCAAAACCTAGGTGCCAATTTAACCCCTTAAAGTTTTGGACCACATTGCAACTTTTCTTCCCCGACTCATAATTAATTCAGACCCTCAGTTGTCTTCACAAAATCAATTGAGGAAAAGATTTGTAAGAATAATCTTTAAATACAGTCCCTTTTGCTTTTGTAAAAAATCATTGCTATTATATTTTGCACTATTTTAAAAATGTATTACTGGCAACTTGAAGCATTTTTATTTAATAAAGTTCCTTTAATATTTTGATACACGTGTATTTGACTCATTAAAATTAGCACCTGGATCATTTTGACACCTAGAAACTAAGGTGTCACCATGAAATTAAAAATCATTTCGCATACTGGTATTACTGGTCCATTACTTGAGTCTCTTAACGTGGAATTTTGAACAATCACCACTGGCGAACAGTTTTAAAAAATATATGATGGCATCTTTTGCACTTTTGGTTCATGTTTTTATGAAGCATATTTATAGCACAAAAAGTGAATAAGTTATTCGTTGTTCGTAATATTAAAAAATTAAGGGATTATGATGCTCTACAAAAACAGTAAACGAAATTTTAATATTTATTTTTGAACATAAATATATAAACGCTCAACAAAAAATTATATTTAAAATTTTAAAATGCAGCAAATTTATATAATAACTATATTTAAAAAGAAGTAATTACATTTTTTTCATTAAAAAACACTCATTATATTGCACACTCATCTTTTTACCATGCCTCTTAACTGCTTGCCTGATTATCCCGAGTTATCTCGGGCTCGTATGAGTTGCAGGTAATTATTATTCCGAGAAAACTCGGGTGACACTAATTGATTTTACGCTTATAAATAATTAAAAATTCAACTTGAAACCTACATATTTTATTTGTATTGCTTCTTTTTTGCTATTTTTTCCAAAAAAAATAATTTGTAAGGGAAGTAGTTAAAGAAAAAAAGTAAATGATCCCTTTGCATTAGAGTTCATTCAAATTCAGGTTAAACACCATTCTAGAAGGCTATAAATTTTTGCAGTTAAAGGATCTGAAAGAAAAAAAGTCGGAAGTCTGTAAAATTTAGGAGTCAATCTGTTTCAGAGACGATTTTTTCTTAAATGTTTTAACTATCATGTCATTTATAACTGAAATATGATAACTTTAATAACAATATTACTGCTTAGACAGTAACTTGGTATTGACAATTATTTTCAGTGCTAACTTCTGTTCAGAACTTGCATGCTCATTCTTTTGCCATGTCCACTCAAAAATTTATCTAGTTCAGGAGTGATTGTATTCCGATATATTTCCGGTATTTTATGATCGATTCTGGTATTTTCATGTTTGAAAATACCGGAAATAAAATATTTTTAATTATGCTTTTATCTTCCCACCTTCGCTATTTTTTTTCTTTTTCGAATTTTCGGTGATTATACCGATAGTTGCTAATAATTTTCATCAAATAAAAATGTTAAGATGCCATTCTATTTTTTTTTACTTTAATTAATTATTATATTTACATCCTTTTTTAATTTGATGCCTTCATTTTAAAAAATGCAATCGGTTTGCATCTGATATAAGAGTTGAATTTTTCTCATTTTTGATGCTTATTACCATTAGTTAGGAGACAAATAAGAAATATCTTTTTATTTACAGTAAAAAATCAGAAATTTAAAAACTTCGAGCAAAACTGTCTTTTAATGAAAATCAAAAAGTTAAAATTTGAAGCTCTGATTTAATTTTATTTTTGCTTCAATTATTTGGATTGTAAAAATAATATGTTTATTGTAGAGCTTTTAATAATAAATCTGACGTAAGTTTATTTTAATTCTTTTATATTCCATTTTCATACTTTTAACGCCTTAATTTTGAAAATTGCGATCTCTTTACATCTGCTATGAGAATAGGATATTTCTAATTTTCTATGCTTGGCATTTCTTTTTAAAAGGCAAACAAATAACATTTCTTTTTACTTTAATTAAATCATTAAAAGTTTTAAATAAAAATCCATGCCCTTTAAGAGTGTCAAATGTCAAAAACTTAAATGCTGAATCTTAGGCTGAATTTTATTTTTGTTTCAATTATTTAAGTTTTTAACACATACTTAACATCTTGAAATAGTATTTCACTTCAGTATTAATAAGTATGAAATCTTTGACTTGGGTCATATTGTATTGATTAGGATATTTGTAGGTATTGCATCTAGATAAATTTTTTTCCATCTTTTCAGTAATAAATGCAACTTTCAGTGGCGTACATAGCGCCCCCGCAACCCCCGCGGCGCGGGGGGGCGCAAGAGGTTTGAGGGCGCCCGATCCAGAAAAATAGCACTAAAGGTTACACAGGGAAAATATTTTTTACATTTTAATAGGGGGTGGGGGGCGCATTTACAAATCTTGCTGGGGGGCGCACCTTAGTCTATGTACGCTACTGGCAACTTTCATTACTTTATAAATATTTTTACAGCAAACAGTAATTCTGTTGGACTTTTACTTTCTCCTTAAAATATTTTTTTGGAGGAATAATTTGTACAGCACCAGCGCAAAAGTAACTTTATTACTCATTTACAATTTAATTAAATGCATGCACAATATTTTTAATAAAAGCTATTTGCAACTATTTGAAAAAAGGAAATGTGTTTTGTTTGTTTATGAAATTCAACTAATTATTAAATATACTATAAAATTAGGTGTGCTTAATTGATAGGGGCTTTGGTTTAAAAAAAAGTCCCCCTCCCACCCAATTTTCTCTTTAAAACTTTCGGGTATTTTTTTATGAACTCACAATCACCCCTGCTAGTTACATCAAAGTGGTTCAAGCCAACATCATTCCCGAAATTTTGCCATTGTTAATTCTTACCAGACTTACTACATGTATAGTTAATGAAGCTTTTGAGAAAATGAAATTCACCTAATATTAAAGATGTTTAGAATGTGGCAGTAGATTTTTGGGGTGAAGGAATTCGATACGAGGAGAACAATAGTATTGTTCTCTGGAAAAAAAATTGGCAGAAGATTGAAGAATGAGTTATATTAATAAAGGGATTGTTTACAACCATTTTTATAACTTTATTTTGAAAATGGTTCATACAAATAGACTTTGTCTAGTTAGTACAATTAATAAGCATTGATTTACCTGTTGATTATTGAAGCATAATGCATTTTATACATTGAGGCTTTCTCAAGATGACAAGTATGCATTATATAAAAATATCATGCTACTAAAGCAGTTGAATGATCAGTGACATTTTATAATGAAACTACCTTTTTTTTCCAATAATAATATTCAACTTGTAATGATATTTGTGATAATGTTTAACTAATAAATGTGAACTAAGCACTGGGTTTCAAAGGATTCCCCTTTATAAAACACATAGACAGTCTGTTAATTTTTGTCTTTATTTTAGCTGCTGCGAAAAAATCCTGCTGAACGCATGAGTATCGACCGTATCTTACAGCATACCTGGATTGTAAAGAATATGCCATCTACTTCGTAAGTATGGAATTCAACTTTTCATAAGTATCAAATTATGTAATTTTCATGCAGAGTTCATTCATAAATTTAGAAATTTTTTGTGTATACTTGAGTACAGTTAAGAAATTTAGTACAAAATACAAAACGGACTGCGATAGAGAATTTGCATGCTCACCGTTTGATCACGTTCTATTATAGAATCCCAGTTCAGTTGCATCCAGAATGAGGAATTGTTGGAGGCAAAATATTAATTTTAATAAGGAAAATGGGTAGTTTTTTTTTTTCCAAAAAGGTTTTTCTACTTGTCGAAGGTTTTGAAATTTTTAGCACCAAATTTTGTGTTTCAAAGCTGATACTTGTTTTATTTAGATATTTTAATTTCTTTTATGTTCCCATGGAAACATAAACTTCGATAATGAGAATTGACAAGTATCTGATACAAAATATTTTTATTTCATTTTTCCTAATTTCATACATTAGATACCTTAAAAGTGCTGTTTTATGCTCAGTTCTTTTAAAAGATTTCTTTGGAAGTAAAATCTCTGGAATTTGCTTTGAATTGCTGAAATTCGGTTGCAACAAAACACCTGTCACGAGGAACAAAATTTGCAGTTCGTTGAAGCTGGTAATAAGCTTCCAAGGGAATGACATTTAATGGGATGTTACTGTACTCCCATTTTTATTTGCACTAATTTGAACTTGACATCTAAGGCTGTTATTGCTTAAAACAATAGGGTTGGAACGTTTTTGCCAAAGTTAGAAAAAAGTGGTAAAAACCGTCCCAGGAAAAATACCTTTTTACCAAAGTGGCAAAATTAGTTAACAATTTACAGGAATATACTACTGATTTTTCATTAATTTTCACTAAATGAATTGTTTTTAACTAATGAATATTTAACTGCATCATTGAACCTACTCTCTTAGTGAAAGGAGTTTTTGGTAAATGCTATGAATGTAGAATTAAAATGCAGGGTAAACAACAATAAAATAAGTCGCTGGATTTGGTTGAAAAGTTTTACCAGTATTTTTATTTTGTATATACATGTAAAGGGTATTGTGACCCCCCCCCCCCCCATAGAGGTGGCTGCTGACGGTGTACTAGTGGCTGTAATGTAATTAAGGGCCAACTCTTAACTTTCAGTTCGTTTTTAACAGGGAAGTCATGCCGTATTTGCTCTACTATCAAGGCAATATAAATTGATAGAGAAACGAACTATATTTAGTATGTATTATATCATTGCTTAAGAGCAACAGTATCTTCAGGTCCGTTATTTGGATTTTTTCTGGGGGAGATAGGTCACAGAGTGTATACTTGATGTAAATTACACCGAAAAGCAACAGAGACCGTTTGTTTGTAAACACATACCTTTCCATAACCGCCTTATTCACCGTTAACCTAACCACGTGCCTCAAACCACGAGGTTCGTTAACCCGAAGTTAAGATTTTAACCACGCAGTTAAAAAGTTGGTATTCACCGGCGAAAAATGACACGGAGTTCCTCTACCACGTCGTTACTCAACTTAACTTCAGGTGGTTATGTACGCGGCCATCCTATTGGTCAATGTTGATCACGTGATTAATTTGTTGTTTTTAAATCCCCAATCGTTTGCATTCGCGTTTACATGTATTGCGCATGCTCAGAGAACAAACCACACGTTAAGTTTCGCAACCACGCTTGGTTGGGAATTAACCTTGCTCCTAGAGCTTGGTTAAGTTTCCTAACCAAGCGTGGTTTCGGAAACCTCTCAGCGCGTAGTTAAAGTTGACGGTGAATACGAAGTAGGCGGTAACTCCGGGTTTAAGGGCCGGTTTAACCACGCTTAGTTAACGGTGAATAAGGCGGTTAGTCAGGAGCACAGACAGTTGCCAGAAGTCACACACCATCTCTCGGTGATTAAGCTTTACCTGTTTAAACCTTCTTCATTGCTGAACTATTCCTGTGGTTATCTGGTTTGTAGCGAAATGTCATTTGTAATAGATTGAGTTCTAAATCTTAACGAATCTTCAACCTATCCTAGTTGCATGCATCCTAGGCTGCATGATCATTATATGTTATTTAACTAAATGTGTATGATGTGTGTAATCTATTCTTATGGTTTTCTTTTTTTTTTTTTTCTTTTTCAGAAAATAGCCATCTAGCAAGCTAGTTCAAAGTATAATTTAGAATTCTGCATTAGCCTGGAATTTGGATTTTTCTATTTTGCATGGGATTGTCAGAGCTGTAAAAAGAGGAAAAAAAATGTGAGCAATCTTGTAATTGTAAATTTTATTGAACAAATGAAAAAGTTGTGTAACAATTTGCTGACTTGTGTTGTATGTGTTTTTACTGATGAAGTGTGATCATTGTATTGTATATTTGTACTGCTGTGCAAATATTTTGAATGTGTCTGATGTTAGACACTGAACGTTGTAAATGGATTTTATATTTTTAATTAATAAATATTTATTTATGCCTACATGTTTTAGAATTATTCCCAATTCATTTTTGTCCGTCATTTCCCTACATTGGGTTATTGCGTTAATAAACTGAATAATAATGCCAGCAAGTAGGTGCTTTGGAATTACGTTTTGTACAAAACCTCGTTAGTCCACAGAAATATTTCTTTTAAAATAGAAGTTTCTGGGGGGAAAAGTCATATACAAATTCATTTTTCTCAAAATTTGCTCTTTTTTTTCTTTTGACTGACGGGTTTTTGTTCTGTACCCATACCCTTCTCCTTCATGCATATTGCATATGTACTAAAAGAATATTGCATGAAATTTTTTACTGTTCAATGTTACATCGCACACATCCAAAGCATAGTCAACCTCTTCCTGTATCTGCTGAATGCTATCAGTTCAATCAAATTCATTATCCCTTGTCATTGAATTTTCCTTTCAATTTGATCAAACAAAACCTTTCATAACAAAACAGCCCAAGCAAGTATAGCTACCATGTGCTTAAGAATATCTAATCTAAAGGCGTTGTGGTCTTAAAACACGAAATACTACACTAATTAAATTTTTTCTTATCAAATACATTAGTAGATGTGGTCAAATAGCAATTTTGCACAAGAAAAAAATATCATTCACGTAACACGAAAATTCAGCTTACTTTTAACTTAGATCAGTTCTCTGATCTAAATTATGTACAGGAAATCTAAGCTATAAAAAAGGTTTATATGGAATTGCATACACATTGTAATTTAACTATCATTAAAAAAAAATATACATAGTATAAAAAAAGGTCACCTTAAAATATTACAAATAATGTCACTTACTACAGTCATTTTGCTCGATGTGAAAAGGCGCTTGTCGAATAGGGGGCCATCATGCTCATTTTGAGGTGGTGAAACAGTCGAGCTCATAAATCAGAGTTCGTACTTCCTTAAAAAACCCTTAATTTTAACAAGCAAAATTAAGGTCCCTTAAAAAGTCCTTAATTTTGGAAAAATTTCCTTAATTTTTTGAAACTGTTTCAGTTATATTTGTCTTTCTTTTTCACGATAAATTAAAAGCTGGAGTTGCATACCTGCCAACTTGTACGTTTTGGCCGTATAATGTACGTTTTTTTGCATTATTGTACGATCGTACAGTAAAGGTGTAAAATCGTTCGTTTTCTACAGATTTTTCAGCTATTACAGGGTTTGTACTTCCTTAAGAAACCCTTAATTTTATCAAGCAAAATTAAGGTCCCTAAAAAGTCCTTAATTTTGGAAAATTTTCCTTAATTTTCAAAAGACTGTTTCAGGTTTTTTTTTTCTTTGTTTTTCCTCCACGCATTAAAAGCTGGAGTGAGAAGTCTGACCAGAGGAAGTTCGGGTCCGTTAACAGACCCTTCACAAAAGCACGATCAAGCAAAACGGACCCTTCACAAGAATACGATCAAGCAAAACAGACCCTTCACAAAATGCTGATCAAACAAAACGAACTATTCATTCAAAAAGCAAATCTGAAATCAAAATAAAACATAGCATATTTCCATGTAAAAGCCCATAATTTTTGTGCCTTTTCTGAAGCTAAAGAAGGGAATCGTTTATCAGCCAATTTTGCGAAAAAAAAAAAAAGTCCGCACACTTCCTGCCTGCTATGCTTGGGCAAGCAATAAATTTTAAAGGTAAAACGTAGCACTTTTTGTTTGCTTTTCTTAAAGAAATTAACTACTTAAAAAAGGTAGTTTTGCTTTAATAGCTCTGCTTGTTTGTTTTATCATATGTAAATCAAAATGGCTTGCTGCGATGTTGCTGTTATAGATTTCTCTGGAAATGCAGAGTAAGGATTTTTCTCCCTGCTCTTGACTTAAACAAAAAGGAATTAATAATAATAGCAATTATTTGCGAAATGAACTTAGAACTGCAAACAGGTAGCAAGGGTTGGAGAAAAAATGGGATTGTTTCTGATTGAGTGACCAGATTTTTAAAATTATATCCATCTGACATCTTTGTACGTTTTGACCTTATTTTTGCAGAAAATTATCTTTTTTTTTTTTTTTCGGTGTTTACAAGTGTGGTGTTTCGATTATATTCAGGAATAATTAATGTATTTTTCGTTTGTCTGTTAATATTGGAAGTTCGGTATTGGCTGTTGTGCTATGTCTCTCTACTTTCGTATTTTTTCCTCTGAATTTTTGGTTAATATGTCGGTCATTATTAATGAAATTCATCATATAAACCTGATGAAATGTGATTCTAAATTTATTTGACTTTAATAAATTATTTTATTTACCGTTTTTATACTTCTGATGCTTTCATTTTGAAAAATGCGATCTCTGCATCCGATATGAAAATCGAATTTTTCTTATTTTTCAAGCTAATTACTCTTTATTAGGAGGCAAATAAATGAAAAATCGCTTTATTTTTTTTGTTCAGATCCTTATTTTAAGTTTTTTAAAGCAAAATTAACTTCTTTTATGAGTCTAAATGTTAAACACTGAATGGATCGTTTCATTTTATCTTTGCATTAATTGTGTTTACAGAAATAAAAATATGTTTATCATAGACCTTTAAAATGCAATTAAAAATTTTTTTTTCAAAATAAATCCTTTTATATGCCGTTTTTATGCTTTTGATGCCATCACTTTGAAAACTGCAATCTCTTTGCATCCGCTACAGCAATCGGATTTTTTGCATTTTTGTTGTTTCATTCGGTTTTTTAAGAAGAAAGTAAATGAAATTTATTTTTATTTTTTATTAAATTTGAAAATTTTAAACAAAATCCCGTATTTTTTAAGAGTTGCTTCTATCAGAAAATAAAATACTGAATCTATCCTTTTTTTTCAATTATTTTAAGATTTTAAACATCTTCAGCTCATATTTAGTATAATTTTACGTAATTTTGGAATTAAAAAAGAGATTGATACATCGGGAAGGCCACAAAACCTCCCACCTAAAAATTTCAATGATGCAATTCGCGCCATTGAAATTTTTATTGTCCACAAATGATAATTTTACAAAAAAGATGTTTTATTATCCACAAAAAATTTTATTATAAAAATTTTTATTATCCACACTTGACAAAATTTACATCGAAAAAAATTAAGAATAATTAGTGAAGGGAAAAAAAACAAGTCAAAAATGTACAAATAAAACAACAGTCAAAATGAATTGAAATTAACCCATTAATGCCTTGCGTCCCTTTTTAGGCACGGTCCAAAAAAGGGTCTAAATTTCCTCAAATTGAACATTTCAACTAAATAATATTGTTCAATTAGTACCTTGGTATTGTTTCAATTCGTTATTAACAGATTGCAGCACATAACCCTTGTAAAGTGTGTTCTGTAGCAGTTTTAATGTGATCTTTATCAAAAATGACATCGTTCACTATCCCAAGAGAAAAAGCTAAAAAGTTTTCAAAGTTATTCCCAGTTTATGTTAATTGCTGATTTTATTTCTTCTTATAAAATGTCTTTTTAAATATTATATCGTAGAAAACAATTTTAGTAAAAAAAGTATGTACCCTCTGGGGTCTATCGTAGCATTTAAGGGACGATTTTTCTTTCCTTAATAAAAAAATTATTTTTTACATAATATTTTTTTTATTATTTTTCCTGTCCATTAAACACTGTTTGTAACCAGTATACAAAATATCTTTGGAAAAAAAAATGTCAGTCATTATGGGTTAAGAACACAATATTTAAAAGGACTTAAGAGCAAGAATCTGAGAGAGTGTCACGCCTGTGATTCATGACCTCTCAGATTTTTTCCAAAAAATTACCAAATGTTTATTATCTTATTGAAAGACCAAATTCAGAATGTTTTGTTCTAAAGTTGAGTTGTTTAGTTTTTATGGATCCCCAAAGTTGAAGGTGCGGCATCAAAAATTAAGCGGATTTTCAAGACATGGAAGTTGCTGTGAGCCAAAACTCTTACCAGGAACTGTTGAACTCCAATTTTCTTTTTGTATATTGAATATAGAAGGTTCAAACTTTACAAAATGAATGTTAAATTTGAGGTAAGTTGTTGCCGTAAGCTCAGTGAAGGCCCTCAAAACAAGGCATTTTTGACGTTTTTTAGCGTTTTTGAGCTCCAAAAACAGCTTGTACATTTCAGTTGCCATGGCAAAAGTAGTTTCATTTGAAAGACCAGTGTAAGCACTTTAAAATAATGTATAAATAACCGAGGAAAGTTCAGCGTGCTTTTAGTTGCGTAAGGCCGAAATATGAAAAATGTCATATTTTATCGATATTCAAACGGTCATAACTTCCTCTGCCAACAACATACTGAATTTTTTTTTTTTTTTTTTTTGCCAATGTCATACTCTATTCTTTATCTTAACAGAACAGTTGAATCCTTTGAGGCGAAATGTTAAAAAAATTTTGACAAAAAATGTATTTTTTCCTGTGCATTTTTTGTAAAAAACTTTTAAGCATTTCGCCTCAAAGGACTAACTGTTCTATTAAGACAAAGAATAGAGTATGACATTGGCAAAAAAAATATTCCAATATGTTGTTGGCAGAGGAAGTTATGACCGTTTGAATATCGGTAAAATATGACATTTTTCATATTTCGGCCTTTTGCAACTAAAAGCACGTTGAACTTTTCTTGGTTATCTATACATTATTTTAAAGTGCTTACACTGGTCTTTCAAACGACACTACTTTTGCCGTGGCAACTGAAATGTACAAGCTGTTTTTGGACCTCAAAAATGCTAAAAAACGTCAAAAATGCCTTGTTTTGAGGGCCTTCACTGACCTTACGGCAACAACTTACCTCAAATTTAACATTCATTTTGTAAAGTTTGAACCTTCTATATTCAATATACAGAAAGAAAATTGGAGTTCAACAGTTCCTTTTAAGAGTTTTGGCCCACAGCAATTTCCATGTCTTGAAAATCCGCTAAATTTTTGATGCCGCACCTTCACCTTTAGGGATCCATAAAAATTAAACAACTCAACTTTAGAACAAAACATTCTGGATTTGGTCTTTCAATAAGATAATAAACATTTGGTAATTTTTGGGAGAAAATCTGAGAGGTCATGAATCACCTCATAATGCTAGGCATGACAGTTTCTCAGATTCTTGCTCTTAAGCATGTAAATAAGCAACATTAGTGTTAGCGTATTTAAGCAATGATAAAAAATAAGGTTAATTTAGTAAAAAAATATTTGAAAAAATTATTACTGCATTGAAAATGAAATAACACTAACAAATATAAACAAAACAATCCTAATCTTAGAAAAGTTGGCCAGAATAATAGTAAATTCAACGAGTAAAAAGATTAAAGAGCTTAACTCTAGAAAAGCACAGACGATGTCGTTTATCCTATTTGTTGCGCTTTCTGTGGTTATTTTCCATTCCCAATTCAGATTGCTAGTCTCTTAATCATTCATTGTCGTTTGAATCAGAATCCATTGCGAATCTCTCTGCACTTTAAATTTTAATGTACTCGTAAATTTGAAATTGTGTTTCTAAAGCTGTTTAAATATTTTCCTATGAGTCCTTAAAAAAATTTGGGAGTCCTTAAAAAGTCCTTAGTTTTCATTTTTAAAAATGAGTATGAACCCTGTATTAGGCTTTTTTAAAATCCATCGATACATGTGTTAAAACGCGAGGGAGAGCCTAAACGTCGTCATATTTCAGCACTGAGCGCGTACTTCGCGGAAAACTGGTTCATGTGATTGAGGCTACAATCCTTTTGCATCGTGCAAATATTTTAATATTTGTGAAAATGTTAGTTTACATTAACATATGCTACCTTAGGTTATCACATTTAATTATTTATTTTAATAAATTTTTAATTTTTTCCTCTCCATTTTACATGTTACATTTTACCCGCGATTCTGGTAAAATCGCTTCGTTTGTTTGACATTTCAATCCTATAACATTTTGTCAGTGTTTTAATATTTTTTATGGTTGGAAGTTATTTTGACATATTGCCAATTGTCTTAAATGAACTTATTGCATCATTTTTTAATTTTTATAATTAATAGGTAAATTCATTTTTTAAAAAACTGATCTATAGTCGACGAAAAATTGCTTCCTGTGTTGAAATTTCAGTCCTTTTTCATCTTGAAAGTATTTTAATATTTTTGACAGCTGGAAGTTATTTTGACATGGCTAGTGAAGCCTACGTTTACTTCATTTATTTTTTATTATTCATGTCTTTTTTTTCCTTCCCAGCATGCTGATATTCAGAATATACTTCACCGAAAATTGTATAACTGAAATGAATTTATTCAATTGAAAATCTAAGGAACAGTTAAAATGGTAATTAAAATGAAAGAAAACTACTGAAAGTGGCAGTGATATAATTACAATACCTTATTTAATGTCTAATTTTAATTAAAGAATCGGTTATTGCCTTAGTACAGTTTCGTAGGGGAAATTGTAAGATTTTCTAAGAAGACATGTTGGCAGGTATGGGAGTGTTATCCAAGGTTTCTTTTTGCCCGTTATACCTATGCGGTACAACTTCACTTTATTATACATCTCAGTAACTTCAACAGACGCCCAACAACTGAACTCTACTGATTTCTCTGTTTATGCCTAGGAGGTTATGCCTAATATTTAGAAAAGTGCTAATTTGAGTCCCAAGTGAATTTTCACTAGCATTTCAATTTCTTGTCAAAAAATAATTTTTCTGCAAAAGAAGCTAAGGTTTTGCTTTAATTTCATCTAATAATATCTAGAAAAAAAAATTTCTTCAAAAACTATTGTTTTTATATTTCAAATATTAGATCAGTAACATGTCCCCACTAGTAAAGCTTAGCACATGCAAGCAGGTCATGCGCACTTTCTAACTTCCTAACAAAATGCACTTGCACAAAAAACGATTCTACTTTTACCCCTTTAATATTTTACTTCATTTTTGTTTTAATCGATTTCTGATTTTCTAGGGAATGCGAAATAAGCGTGTCCCTCAGTTCCGCGTCAGAGAGGTAACAATAACTTCCGATCTATATTTAGGCTCCCAAAATCATTTCCTGCAGTGATACTACGTGATACTGAGTAGCTGGTGTGATGTTTTATCGCATTGTAATTAAAAATTTTCATTTCTGCATCTAAAATTATGGGTAAATTTTTTTTAAGTGATTTTATAAAATGTGTGTCATTTAAGTCATCACATCGGTAACATACGCTAAAATGCGCAGTTTTTATTACTTTAAAAGTTATTTTATATATAAGTACATTCCTTGATTACAAGTGAAAAAACCATGATTTTGGTTAAGCGCGATCGTCTCGGCAATAAAATTACTCGTCTGTCAGATCGGTAACTGAAAAATAACGAATATGTTACTGAACTGAATGTCACGTTTCTTAAAAAGCAAAAAGAAAGGGTTTTAGCCATATATATATTGAATCGTTTTGTTCTTAAAAAATGAAAAGCAACTAGTTTTAGTACAATTGCTTCATTTGTGGTTTCTATTTTGTATGACCTGACAATAGAAGTTAGCAAAATAAGAAAAATTGACACTGCAGAAATTAAGTTAATTATTATTTTATTTATCTTGTTTGGTGCTTCAATTTCTCATAACTTCGCTAAATAACTAGATAATAACTAGAATGCTAAATTTGAGTCTGTTCAAGAAATTAAATTTCCTGCAACTAATTAAAGGGCCATTTCACAGTATTTTGACCAAAAAGTGTCCGCAACAAAGCTCATTCGGTATAATTTTTTGCAATAGATACCTGAAGTTAAATGTTTAAATTATGAGAATATGTTGATTGTTTTGAATTTGGTTGGATATTTATAGAGATATTTAGTATTTAATTGGAAAATTGTTAAAACTCGTGTTGCGGACTCTACAGCTCAAAATTCTATAATAAAATCTTCCATATATGACAAATGAACCATTTTGCAATCATTTTTTTGCTTGAAATCGGAAAATAGAAAGAGTATTTAGTCACTCACATACTTTTTCAATTTCAAATATAAAATTTTGTTTGTGTTTGGAATTCAAAAATATGTACCTGTAGAGTCCAGCACAAAAAAAACATAAAAAAGTTTTGTTTTTGTGGCTCTAAATAAACAGACTTCAATAAATATTTTTATTTTCTAATTTTATACCCCATTTAACATAATTATGCAAAAAATTGCATACAATCTTTTTTAAAAATCATATTAATGGCAGTTTAAAAGTGTGCTGGACTCAACATGTGCTGGACTCTACACTTAACTTTAGCTATTAATTCATTTAAATACTTGTTTTCACTTTATTTTTGCTTTTATTTATCATTATAGGTTTTTTTTTTTGGGGGGGGGGGGGGTTCAGTCACCATTATAGTTTTTTTGCACCACTTTAGAGAATTCATGAGCAAAAAGTGATATGTAGTGTTAACTCCCCATATGCTGACTCGAAACAAGTTGATATGTTTTTATTAAATAAGGAGCTAAATGAAGATAAAATCCCCTTATCACACCACAAGCAATCTCTTCAATAATAACAAGTTTAAAAAATATATAACCCGACTACAAAAAAAAAAAAAGCACTGAAAGGTAAGAAACAAGGTCGGCGCTATTTAATATCATCGTCTTATTAAATAAAACAAGACGTTTGATATCTTAGCTATACCTGTTTATTTAGTTCTACGACTTGAACCCTCTGGGTCATTCCATTTTAAATCAACAAATTTTCAAAAAAGTTGTTGCATCACCATTTTTGATTTTGATGAAAATTTGCATGTGTATTCCTTTTACTTCCCAGAGCTCAAAATAGTGTTCATTTTATTTTTAAAAAATTTACCCTTTGATATATAGGCCCTTTTTGTTGTTGGCAACAGCGAAAATCGGGCGTTTTGATGCTTTGTCTTATGAACTATAACTTTTTTTCTATCAAAGATTTTGAGCTCAACTATAGCTCATTGGAAAGCTAAGAAAAAGATCTTTTTATATATGCTATCAATAAATTTCAGATTGAAAAAAAATACTTATTTTTTCAAGGTCAAAGTTCACGACGAAAATGACATTTTTTACTACTTTCGAACATTAAAAAACCCATGAAGTGTTCAAAGTAACAAGCCGATTTTTTCATCGTATATTCATAGTCATGGTTACTTACTGTATAAAAAAAAATTGGCTTGTTATTCCACCCCCTTTATGAGATATGCCCCCCCAAAGTTGTAAATTTTTTAAAAAATCCAATTTTTAACGCTAAAAAAATGCATGTGGGGGGCAAGATAAAAAATTTTTTATATGTGGTATTTTAAGTACTTTTTACCAGCTTTCTAATAAAACAAAAGTTGCTTTGTTATTCAAAGGTGTTTGGCAGATATAAGGGACTGAACTTTCAAAAAATTGCACAAAAACAACACGATTATTTTTATTTTTTTAAATCTTTTTTTTATTTAAATGTAATTATATACCTTATTCTTTGCCTTAAATGCTAAAAAAAGACTAAGAAGAGCAATGGAGAAACATATTTAAAGTTTAATAAGATAATTTAATATTTTTAACACCTGGGAATATAGAATACCACTAAACTTGTCTGATTTTTAAACATCTGATTGCTACCTACAACAGGACTGAGCATTTCTCAACTTGTCCAGGTTTGTTCATACCATGTGGTCATCCTTGTTCTGACTTGCTCTCACATGTGTATCTTAGTTGTCTTTCAAATTCTGAAAGAAGTAGGTTGTTGAGCTAGTGTTTCTGCTGTAAAATCTTGTGAAGCTGATGTGATTTCTTTTCATTTCAAGTTCATTCATATTCACAGAATGTTTTGTTAAAAGTCATCACTACTCAGAAATACTATTTACAGTAGACTGCTTACTGTAACTTAAAGTATTACAATCATCATTCTCAAACACTCCTATGGAGCATTTAGGGTTATCCATAACTTATTCACAGTTTACATGTAAAAAGACAAATTTAAATTTATATTTAAGGATTCTAAAGAATTTCTTTTTTTACCTTTAACAAAACATTCTGTGAATATGAATGAACTTGAAATGAAAAGAAATCACATCAGCTTCGCAAGATTTTACAGCAGAAACATTAGCTCAACAACCTACTTCTTTCAGAATTTGAAAGACAACTAAGATACACATGTGAGAGCAAGCCAGAACAAAGATGACCACATGGTATGAACAAACCTGGACAAGTTGAGAAATGCTCAGTCCTGTTGTAGGTAGCAATCAGATGTTTAAAAATCAGACAAGTTAAGTGGTATTCTATATTCCCAGGTGTTAAAAATATTAAATTATCTTATTAAACTTTAAATATGTTTCTGCATTGCTCTTCTTAGTCTTTTTTTAGCATTTAAGGCAAAGAATAAGGTATATAATTACATTTAAATAAAAAAAAAAGATTTTAAAAAATGAAAATAATCGTGTTGTTTTTGTGCAATTTTTTGAAAGTTCAGTCCCTTATATCTGCCAAACGCCTTTGAATAACAAAGCAACTTTTGTTTTATTAGAAAGCTGGTAAAAAGTACTTAAAATACCACATGTAAATTTTTTTTTATCTTGCCCCCCACATGCATTTTTTTAGCGATGAAAGTTGGATTTTTTAAAAAAATTACAACTTTGAGGGGGCATATCTCATAAAGGGGGTGGAATAACCAGCCAATTGTTTTTATACAGTAAGTAACCATGACTATGAATATATGAGGAAAAAATCGGCTAGTTACTTTGAACCCTTCATGGGTTTTTTAATGTTCGAAAGTAGTAAAAAATGTCATTTTCGTCGTGAACTTTGACATTATAAAAATAAGTATTTTTTTAAAATATGAAATTTATTGATAGCAAATATAAAAAGATCTTTTTCTTAGCTTTCCAATGAGCTATAGTTGAGCTCAAAATCTTTGATAGAAAAAAAGTTATAGTTCATAAGGCAAAGCATCAAAACGCGCGATTTTCGCTATTGCCAACAACAAAAAGGGCCTACATATCAAAGGGTAAATTTTTTAAAAATAAAATGAACACTATTTTGAGCTCTGGGAAGTAAAAGGAATACACATGCAAATTTTCATCAAAATCAAAAATGGTGATGCGCACCGCATTTGTTGCTTTAAAGTGGAATTACCCCTCTGCAAGTTCCACATTAACAACATAATTCAATTCAAATGCTGTATTCGTGCGTTGTCAACTACAGAAAGCAAGCATTTAAACTTGATACACAAGCAAACATATTAGTTTGATCTATATATATATACAAGAATGGTAAATTAGGTTATAATGTTATTCTATAAAATTGTTTTTCTGTAGTTGACAACGCACGACTACAGCATTTGAATTGAATTATGTTGTTAATGTGGAACTTGCAGAGGGTTCAAGTCGTAGAACTAAATAAACAGGTATAGCTAAGATATCAAACGTCTTGTTTTATTTAATAAGACGATGATATTAAATAGCGCCGACCTTGTTTCTTACCTTTCAGTGCTTTTTTTTTTTTGTAGTCGGGTTATATTTTTTTTAAACTTGTTATTATTTCTTACTTTTTAGAGCTTTTTTGTAGTCGGGTTACAGGTTTTTAAAACTTTATTTTACCCCACTGTATATTAGCAAATGAATATACATTACAAAATTAAATGTACGTAACAAAAAAGTATGAAAAGTTGTATGGGTAATTAATTTCATGCTAAAATCTAGGTCAGCCTTAAACTGGAAATTCATTGTTGATTGCGACTTTTGTTTGAACTAATTTGAACTAAAACACACTTAGATACGAAAATATCGGTTAAAATCGGTGCTTGTCAAGGAATAATCGATCTTTCCTCTTGTTAAATTCTAGTAAAAAGTAGCCTATGACACTCGAGACTCGAAAACGAATCGATTGGCACCTCATTCATCAAAACCGAATGAATAGTTTAGGAGCTACGGTGGAACATCCTTAACCACAAACATAGCCAGACTGCTAAAAACATAACCCTTCCTTTAGGCTTTGCCGTAGTCGGGTAAAAAATGTAGCTTACCTTTTAGTCTACTTCTTGAGATTTACGGCACCATAAAACATGTAACATTCGTCAAAGCGCATCAAAGGTTCCGAGCTTTCAAGATTTCATGTAATGTACAAAAATCATGCAATTCAAAATGAAACTTTTGCCTATTTAAATACAAGTTTTCACGTTACGAGAAACAAGTGTTGTCAAAACAAAAGCCTTGAAATTCAAGTCTAACTGGAAAAATGCATGTGCAAAATAATGAATTGAAACAAATATTTAATAACTATCTTCTATGTATATATTGCTTTGAACTAATTTCATGCTAAAATCTAGGTAAGCCTTACACTGGAAATTCATTGTTGAACACACTTAGCTCCGAAAATATCGGTAAAAATCGGTGCTTGTCTAGGAATAATCGATCTTTCCTCTTGTTAAATTCTAATAAAAAGTAGCCTATGACACTCGAGACTCGAAAACGAATCAATTGGTACCTCATTCATCAAAATCGAATGAATAGTTTAGGAGCTACGGTGGAACATCCTTAACCACAAACATAGCCAGACTGATAAAAACATAACCCTTCCTTTAGGCTTTGCCGTAGTCGGGTAAAAAGGTGAATGGATTGCTATCCTATTTAATGACCAATGGTGGACAGGAGAAATAGTTAATGAAGATGTAAAGAAATCTATTGAAGTAAAATTTGTGTTTCAGCAGGTAGGTAATAACAAATTCAAACCACTAACAAGAAGTTCTGTCAAGAACTAAACGAGCCTACTTTCCCGTACATCGACATCGGCATTAGCATCTGATCAATATTCTCTTGATTATCTGAAACTAAAAATTATGTCAAACATATCTTTATAGCACTTAAAGCTGATTTCTGAAAGCAAAATATACCCCTCTCATCAGATAAAATAAACACGTAAAAAGTAAATAAACGAGTCAATAAAGTTTTGTCGCACCTTTTAAAGAATGTAACTGTTATAGTTCTTCCGTAGAAAAATTCCACAATCGTTTTCAAAAGAAAAAAAAATAAATAAATAAAATAAAAGTACAAAGAACTTCAAAACACATTTTATCAAAGAAAGAAAAAAAAGTCGTTCGTTAATAAAATGTCTTGAATTTCATTTTTAATCCGTTGCCAGTTGTTAAATATAAATAAGGAATAAAATGCTCTCGTGAATGAAAAATTTTTGTTGACAAAAAAAATCGTCTGATACAAATACAAATACAAATACAAATGTGGCGACCAGCAGCAGGCTCTGAGCCCAACTTGGCTGGTCCTAGTCAAATTAAAGACCCCAATGAAGATCAATGGCCCTCTTAAAGCCATCTACTCCATTGCTCTTTACCACCTCTTCCGGTAAGCTGTTCCAAGTTCCTACTACCCTGCTAAAATAGTAATTTTTTCGAATTTCAAGATTAGCCTGAGATTTAAACAGCTTAAAACAATGACCCCTTGTCCTGCTTTCCGTGCGAAAATCTAACCCCGTAACATCATTCATTTTAATAAATTTAAACAACTGAATCATGTCCCCTCTGGCTCTCCTTCGCTCAAGACTATACATATTAAGCATTCTAAGTCTGGAATCATAGTCTAAATTAGAAAACCCATTTACTAACCTTGTAGCCCTTCTTTGTACCCTTTCCAATAAATTAATGTCTTATTGGCTTTGTTACTAGCTATGTTGCACTGTTGACTAGACTTGAAATCCTGATTTATTAAGACTCCTAGATCCATAACATTATCTGCCCTACTAATGACTGAACCCTGTAAATAATAGCTTGTATGCTTATTTCCATGACCGAAATGCAGCACTTGACATTTCCCAACAAAAATCAATGTCTTCCATTTTGTTCTCAAGGTAGAAAACTTGAGAAAACTACCGAGAAAGAGAAAACTAAAACTAAACAAAACAAAAACAATAAGAGTGATGCCAAAAATAATAATAATAAATTAAACAAAACAAATAAATAAATAAATAAACAAAAAATCGTCTGCCCAGTCAGTCATTTTTTCTGAGCCTGCATTTCCGCCATGTTTGCGGAGTCGGAGTCGGAATCAGAGTGATCACAGAAGATTATTCAGAAAAGTACTTTACAATACATTATTTATCAAAACCATTTTCTTACAAAGTTAGTTTGAAGGAAATCCGCCTTGAAGTTCAGAATCAACATTCAATTTAAATTTCTCCGTAGGCGCTCATGTTAAAATTTTTTCTGAACGGTTCATCATTGAACGAAAAATGGTTCAAATTGAAAAGTGAAATATAGGAATGAGCCTCTCCGAGATCTTTCGAACAAAAAAAAGTTTATTCAATTCGGACGGTTCACTTAAAAGTTATTAGGTGGGGAAAGGTTGTTTGAACGGTTCAATGTTGAACGAAAAAAATGTTCAAATTGAAATTTTAAATACGGTAATGAAGCATCCTTGGCGAGATCTTTTGAACAAAAAAAAGTTTGTTTAAATCGGACTGTTCATTCAAAAGTTATTAGGTGTGAGGGCTTGTTTGAACGGTTCAATGTTGAACGAAAAATTGTTTAAATCGGAAATTTAAAAACGGGGATGAAGTATCCTTGCCGAGATCTTTCGAACAAAAAAAAGTTTGTTTAAATCGGACGGTTCACTCAAAAGTTATTAGGGGTGAGAGCTTGTTTGAACGGTTCAATGTTGAACGAAAAATTGTTCAAATCGGAAATTTAAAAACGGGGATGAAGTATCCTTGCCGAGATCTTTCGAACAAAAAAAAGTTTGTTCAAATCGGACTGTTCATTCAAAAGTTAGTATCGCGGGACCGGTTGTTTGAACGGCTCAAAGTTGAACCAAAAATTGTTCAAATCAAAAAATCAAATATGGGAATGAGCTGTACTCGCCGAGATCTTTCCAACAAAAAAAAGTTCGTCCAAATCGGAATGTTCATTCAAAAGTTATTAGGGGGGGACAGACAGACCGACCGACCGACAGACCGACACACAAATTCCCCATCTCAATACCCTACTTTCAAATTTTTAATTTTTCGATATTTATTTCATTTTTTTGTTTCTTTTTGACTTTTTTTTACTTGGCGATATTTTTTGGACTTGGCGACATTTTTTAGATGCATTAAGCCAATTTTAATGCTTTTTTCGTCTCTTTTATTTTTAACGGGAAAGTAGGCTAAAAAAACAAGAAAAGGAAACAATTCCTGCCACAGGATACTTAATGAAACTTCCAGGTCCAGGAGATCCAGCAATTATTGACTCTGGTAGGTTTTGCTTACAGTAAAGAAGTAGCGGGCAGTATTTCTTTCCTTATTAAAATACTTTTTTTTTCTTGTAAAAAAATTATTTCTAAGTCTTTAATTACTTGCTTTTTCTTGTAAAGCAAATGTAAAACTAAATCTTTCATTATTTTTTTCTTGTAAAACGAATTTAAATAAAAAGTTTTATGGCAAAAGTCAATTGGTACATTTTGTAGAGTCCGCAACACAAAGCATTTTACATTGTATGTTAAGTTTTTTTCCTCTATTTTTTTTTTTCAATTTTTCATTTTAAAAATTAAATTTTTGAACTCCAAGTATCTATAGTGTATCAGCGTTTAAAAAAAAATCAGCATTGATAATATGGGATAAATAGATTCAGAGGGATTAGCACTTAATCTTGATCATTTTTTTGCCGTACTTTTGTGTGTCGAGTCCGCAACACACTTTTTTTGTAATAACTAATTAATTTACAGTTGAATTAGCACTTCCTTTTATTTTGAGTTTGTGTGTTGGTAGTACTTCTACACTAGCAAAAAAGAATTCATTTTTAGATCTTTATATAGTAAATATTGATATTTGAACTTTGTGAAATGTACAGTCCGCAACATCCAAATACTGTGAAATGGCCCTAAAGAAAAGCATGCAGAAGAGTTGTATGTTGAAAAAGTTTAAGTTGTGTGTTGTTTTAAAACAAAACAAATGTTTTATTTCAGGGTTCGTACTTCCTTAAAAAACCCTTAAGAAACTTAATTTTATCAGACAAAATTAAGGTCCCTAAAAAATCCTTAATTTTCGAAAATTTTCCTTAATTTTTAAAAGCCTGTTTCAGGGGTTTTTTTTTCTTTGTTTTTCTTCCACGTGTTCAAGCTTGGCTCTTTAAAATTTATCATTACATGCTTTAATACGCGAGAGATTAAACTTCGTCATATATGAGAACTGAACGCGTACTTCGCGGAAAACTGGTTTGCGTGGTTGAGACAACAATCCTTTTGCATCGTGCAAATATTTTAATATTTGCGAAAATTTTAGGTTACATTAACATATGCTACCTTAGGTTATCACATTTAATTGTTTATTTCAACAATTTATTTAAAAAATTCTCCCCATTTTACATGCTTACATTTCACCTGAGATTCTGGTAAAATCGCTTCTTTTGTTCGACATTTCAATCCTTTAACATTTTCTCGGTGTTTTAATATTTTTTATAGTTGGAAGTTATTTCAACACATCACTATCTTAAATTAATTTACTGCATTTTTTTTTTACTTTTTATTATTAATAAATAAATTTATTTAAAAAAAAACTGATCTATAGTCAAAAAATTGTTTCATGTGTTAAGATTTTAGTCCTTTTGTATCTACCAAAGATTGTTTTATTTTATTTCATTTATTTTTTATTATTCATGTGTCTTTCTTCTTTCTTAACAATATGCTAATATTCAACACATACTTCACAGCAAATTGAAAACTAAAATGAAAGAAAACTACTGAAAGTGACAGTGATATAATTACAATAACTTATTAATAACTTAAAAATTGCAGTTTTTTGAGATTTTTAGGTAATTATTTTTAAAAAAAATTTAGCTCCTAACATCTAAAAATGCATTATATGTGACAAACAATGTAGTTGTTTCTGATAAGTACGGCGAGCAAAGTATTTTAACGTTTTGACAAAGTTTAATGTAAAACGTAGAAAAAAAAAACAGGAAATTGCCAAATCTTCTAGGCATTTGGAAAAGGAAGGAGTTATACAACAGACCTCAATTTTTTTATGAAATTTTTATGTCCCCAATGGATCCTTTTCCACCTTCCCCGTTATCGGAAATAGAATTTTTTTTTATAATTTGCTAAAAGTTTTGAAAAAACTGCATTGTTTCCGAACTTCAAGCCAATTGCTGCAGATCAAGAAATTGACCAAAAAATTTCAAATTTTTTATGTGCACTTTGCTTCCTCAATGGCACTTTTTCCGCAATACCCATCATCGAAATTAAAGAAAAAGTCATTTTCGGCCCACCCTAGTATATGTAATTGTATCAAACTGTTCATGAGAGAAACGTAACCTGGCAGCATTGTAAGGGGTAGTCATTTGTAGGGGTTATCATCAGTAAGTATAATGCCAGGTTAAGTCATTTTAATAGCTCTTAATCATTGATTGTCACTTGAATCAGAGTCCATTGCGAATCTCTCTGCATTTTAAATACATAATGTACTCGTAAGTCGAGTACTTTGAAATCGTGTTCCCAAAGCTATTTAAATATTTTCCTATGAGTCCTTAAAAAAATTTTGGAGTCCTTAAAAAGTCCTTAATTTTCATTTTCAAAAATGAGTATGAACCCTGTTTAAAAAGCACTATATTACTCTTAAACATTAATTTCTTTCTTGATTTTTTAGGTGTCTTCTAAACATGCAAAACTACCATTCTTTACAACTACAACAATGAAACATTTTCAAATAATAGAAACTGTTACCTAACCTGACTGACTACCCACAGAATCCTTTAACATTAATTTAATTAAAAACTAATTTTTGTTCGGTCTTTAAAGTTAAACCTAGTTAGGTTAGGTAGTGTATAGAATGCGACTGCAAAAGGCAATTAAAAATTAAGAAACTAACATATAATGAGGTGTTAAAATAGGTTATCGTTTAGAGATAAAAAATGTTGTTTATCTATGAGTGAGTATTTTTTTCAGTGGATCTTTGTACTAAAAGAGTTCAACAAATTTAATTTCTAGGCACGTGGAAAAAATTTTATGTAAATGTTATCTATTATTTTTTGCTTTTTAGTTGCTTTAAGGCTATGTTGGTTTCTACAGTAACGCAGTCCCAAGCAAATTGGGGCAAGGTGTAACAAAAATTAAGGATTAGAAAGCATTTGACAAGGAGAGGGCACTGCGGGGAATTCCTGCCCCAAACACCCCCATTAGCTTTATGCAAAAAATATTAAAACATGTTATCATGAAAACTGAGCATTTGAAACACGATTGAAGAGAAACCCCTTGTGCTTAAAAGGTTACTGTAGAGCAGCGTTTCTTAAACTGTGTTCCGCGGAACCCCACGGTTCCACGAAAATCATGGAAGGGTTCCGCGAAACTTTTCCTCCCTTCCTTTCACAATATTTGAACTAAGTTCTCAAAAGTTCCAGCAAAGAAAATTAAAATCAAAACTGAAAATTTGAAGCAACAACCCTGTCTCCTGTTCACTTAGCCGAAGGACAAATCGGTGATAGGATAGGGGGGGGGGGAGCTCAAAATACGAATAAGTAATACATTTTGCTTTTTTGTATAACCTGCTAAATCTCTCAACTGGCGCCTGGCGGAATCATTTGAACTGGCGAACTTGATCTGTGAAACTCTGTCTGCATAGTACTGCAAAATATACAGCTCTAGCTAAAAATAGAGGGGGGGAGGGAGATATGCGGGTCATACGGTTTTTGTTTTATTCTGAGAAACACTGGTTTGGTCAAGCAGAAAAAAAAATAGTCTTCATAATATCGTAAACTACAAGACACATTGAAATTTCTTGTGAGATATAAAAGATTTCTGATTGGAGATATGAGGTAAGGATACGCTATAATTTTGAAATGAAAAAATAAAAATGTTGGGGGAGGGGGGATTTTGGAACACATTTGATGTGAAAGCCATAAATATAATGAATTTATTAGTCTAGAAGACAAAACAAAGTTTTGATTTTGTTGATTTCGAATTTTTCATACACAAAATTATTTTTAAATAAAAACAAACCGCCATTGAATACATAATATTTATGTACAACTTCTTACCCATACCTATTAAATTTGTTCAACTTTTTCAGTACAAAAATCCACTGAACAAAACACTCACTCATAAAGATGAACAATATTTTTTATCTCTAAAAGATAAACTATTTTAAAACGCGCCTCATTATATGTTAGTTTCTTAATTTTTAATTGCCTTTTGCAGTCTCATTCGAAGCACTACTTAACCTAACTAGGTTTAATTTTAAAGACTGAACCAAAATTAGTTTTTAATTAAATTAATGTTGAAGGATTTTGTGGGTAGTCAGTTAGGTTAGGTGACAGTTTATAGAAGGCACAGACTTCAAAAGGTGGTTAAGAAATTGTATATAATTAGTTGGGTATTAAAATTGCTTCTAGTTTAGTGATTAAAATTAGCGTTTATTTTGAGCGTGGGTGTTTTATTTAGTGGATTTTTGTACTGGATTATAGAAATTTTGGAAAATATTTTATAATTTTCTATTATTTAAAAATGTTTCATGAAAGTAAAGAATGGTAGTTTTGCATGTTTAGAAGATACCTAAAAACTCAAGAAAAAAAAATAATGTTTAAGACTAGTATAGTTCTTTTTAAAATTCTTTACGCTATAGTACCGGGTAAAAAAGAAAAAAAAAAACGAAAATTTTTTTTTTAATTCCCACCAAAAAGCTGAATATTTCCAATTTTTTGGTTTTTCTGACTTGCTCCTGGATCAGAAGGTATTATTTGATCTCAATATATTTTTTGAAATTTCAGATGGCTTTACCAATCGTAACTTTTCCGTTCAAGAGCATTAAAATGAAACATTGAAACAAAAATTTTAAAAAATTGTTAAAAGCACATGAAAATTTTCCTTTTTCAAAATTTCAGGCTCGTTGCGGGATCGGAAGATATTATCCGATTTCAAATTTTTTTTTTTTTTTTTTTTGTAAGTCTTCACCAATCGCAACTTTTCCGCACTATTACGATTCGAAAATAAAAACTTTCTTTTTTTCGCTCCACCCTAATGATTAATGTAGGTACCTTTTTTTTTTTGTATTTTCTAATAAAAAAAACTTAATAAATTCAAAAATTTGCTTATTTATTGCCCTTAAGGCGGAACAGAGTTCGCCAGGTCAGCTAGTTATATATATGTTCCACAATGCTATAATACCTAACGGTGTCACAAATGGTATTATTCAGTATTCTTATAAAGCCATTGTTTTAGTTTCTTACATTTTTGATGGAAAAAAATACAAATAATATACTCAAAAACTTTATTTTAGAAAAACACATTTAAAAGTATTACATTCATCATAACAGACAAGCAAAACACACAAAAACAGTTGCGTATAAGTATTCAACTGTATATCCATAATTAAATTTTGAACAAGAGTTCATTAGTTAAAAATCAAAATATAAAGGTTTTAACATAAATCCACAATGAACAGTAACAGAAAAATAAATTACTAATAAAGAAAATAGTTTCAAAACACGTATTCTAACTTTTAACAGATTCATAAAGATAAATAAACTTCATTAAATTTCGAACAAGCTAAATTTTTTTCTTCTGCATGAATTTTTAAGAGAGGGATAATGGCTCATAAGGAGGCTCATATGGATCATAATATAGAGGCTCATAAGGAGAATTACTTGAACACTTATTCAAATCGCTTAGCATGAGCAACCTCCTTTGCAGGATCCTTTTGCACAGTCCTTTCCACACGAACATACACTTTTGCAGGATTGATCAACACAACATTTGCAGTTGCCTCCACAAGAACAGCTTCCCGTTTCCTTGCAATTTCCATCTATACAACACCTACAATTTTCTCCACATGAGCAGCCACCTTTGCTTTTGCAGGATCCATCGGCACAACACTTGCAATCTTTGCCACATGAACAACTTCCAGCTGCCTTGCAAGTTCCGTCAGCACAGCATTTGCAGCTTTCTCCGCAGGAGCACCCACGTTTGCTTTTGCAGGATCCATCAGCACAACACTTGCAATCTTTGCCACATGAACAACTTCCAGCTGCTTTGCAAGTACCGTCAGCACAGCATTTGCAGCTTTCTCCGCAGGAGCAGCCTCCTTCACTTTTACAGGATCCATCAGCACAACACTTGCAATCTTTGCCACATGAACAACTTTCAGCTGCTTTGCAAGTACCGTCAGCACAACATGTGCAGCTTTCTCCGCAGGAGCAGCCTCCTTCACTTTTGCAGGATCCATCAGCGCAACACTTGCAATCTTTACCACATGCACAACTTCCAGCTGCTTTGCAAGTACCGTCAGCACAGCATTTGCAGCTTTCTCCGCAGGAGCACCCACGTTTGCTTTTGCAGGATCCATCAGCGCAACACTTGCAATCTTTGCCACATGAACAACTTCCAGCTGCTTTGCAAGTACCGTCAGCACAACATTTGCAGCTTTCTCCGCAGGAGCAGCCTCCTTCACTTTTGCAGGATCCATCAGCGCAGCACTTGCAATCTTTGCCACATGAACAACTTCCAGCTGCTTTGCAAGTACCGTCAGCACAACATTTGCAGCTTTCTCCGCAGGAGCAGCCTCCTTCACTTTTGCAGGATCCATCAGCGCAGCACTTGCAATCTTTGCCACATGAACAACTTCCAGCTGCTTTGCAAGTACCGTCAGCACAACATTTGCAGCTTTCTCCGCAGGAGCACCCACGTTTGCTTTTGCAGGATCCATCAGAGCAACACTTGCAATCTTTACCACATGCACAACTTCCAGCTGCTTTGCAAGTACCGTCAGCACAGCATTTGCAGCTTTCTCCGCAGGAGCACCCACGTTTGCTTTTGCAGGATCCATCAGAGCAACACTTGCAATCTTTACCACATGCACAACTTCCAGCTGCTTTGCAAGTACCGTCAGCACAGCATTTGCAGCTTTCTCCACAGGAGCACCTACGTTTGCAGGATCCATCAGCACAACAATTGCAGTCTTTGCCGCAGGAGCAACTTAGAACTGACTTGCAAGTACCATCAGTGCAGCATTGGCAGCTTTCTCCACAAGAGCAAGCTCCTTTGGTTTTACAGGATCCGTCTGTGCAGCATTTGCAGGTTTCTCCACAAGAACAGGCGCTTTTGCTTTTGCAAGAGCCGTCAGCGCAGCAGGTGCAGCTCTTTCCACATGTGCAATTTCCTGCTGATTTACAGCTTCCATCAGCACAACATTTGCAGGCGTCTCCACAAGAGCAGGCCCCTATGCTTTTACAGGATCCGTCAGTACAGCAGGTGCAGGCTTCTCCACAAGAGCAAGTACCTTTGATTTTACAAGTACCATCAACGCAACATTTGCAAGCTTTTCCGCAAGAGCAGAGTCCTCGACTGTTACAGGACCCGTCCGTGCAGCACTTACAGCTTTCCCCGCAAGAGCAGGATTTTGCTGTGTATGTTTTATCACAACAGCTCACGCTTTTGATTCCACAAGCTTTCTTTTGTCTGCAACATGGACATATTTCTTTTTGAGCTGTAGCAGTAGTATTGCAACAATTGCAGCATTGACAATTATCTCCACAGCAGCAAGTCTTTTTAAGATCCATTTTTCTCTGAAAAGAAAAAGAAAACAAGGTTAAGAGTTTGTAGTTTGTAACATAATTTGTCATTAAATCAGAGTTGGCAACATTTTATATACTACAGTAAAAACCCTGGTTTGAACCATCCTATCCAAAACTAAATTGTATTTTGTGAACAGGTATCAAAAACAGAATAAAATCAACCAAAGCAATATTTTTTTTTTTTAATCAGAACATATTGAATGTGAGCATTCAAATATGTATTTAAAAATACATTAAATTTAAGCACCCGATTCTAATCTAGTCACTTAGAAATTGTAATTTTTCACTGAATTTAAATTAGTATTCATGAATTTAAGTAGTTTTATTTTTAATAGTAGCCAAACTTTCTACAAAGATATGCATATGAGGGTGCTCAAAATAGAGTGGAATAATTAACTTATGGGGGAAAAAAGCTTTATTGTAATTTTTCTTCTGTTGACTATAGTAACGAAATAACTATGCAGCCATTTCATGCTCCGACACTAAATAACAACAATTTTAAAAAAGAAAGAAAATCCACTAGTTTTGAAATAGAGTGCATATCAACTAATTATTTTTTTCAATCTAATATATATATATATATATATATATATATATATATATATATATATATATATAAATTTTTTTTAACTTATACATCGTTTAAAATAATATGCCAGAACCTTTAAGCAAATGTTAATTTATTTTTCCTCCTAAATATATTTCTCATTTAAAAGCATTTTTTTGAGTTATAAATATTGCTGAAATTAGTTACTTTAGCTACCAATTCTTACATGAGGAAATTTTAAGTTGCAGTGTTATTGACAAATTTACTTTTTTCTAAAATTTTAATATTTTTTCAATTTTAATTTAATTTCAGAGAAAGATATTATCAGATGTTTATTTATTAGCGCTAATTAATATTTATAGTTATGCATTACAAGTGTTGCAGAAAATACATATTGATTATATTAAATTCCCTTATCTATAGCATTCTTTTGGATAGTAAGACCCACATGCAGGGGTGGGTCCAGAACAAGCTCTCGGAGAGGGCCATCCTCTGTGTATGTAAAAAGGGGGAAGAAGGGGGAGGGATTGGTTAAAAAAAGTGCTTTGGCAAAAACTTCAATAGTTAACTATGAAATTTCATACATTAGTTATAAACAAAAGAATGCGGTTAAAATCTAGATTTCCTAACATACAAACATGTAAATTTACTTTCATTTGCAATTTTGAAGCAAAATAAAACTACAAGACAATCACAGTAGATATTAGCCAACATTAATCCATGTCTAAAATTTAGTGAGCATTGTTTATAAGTATCAGTTGATGTATGACTGAAAAAATACCAAACAAGTTATGGTAAATACTTCAACAAAAAATAAAATGAAATAAAATTCGTGTTTAATTAAGAGTTTGAAAAGCCAGATTATATAACTTTCATCAAAACATGAAATTTACTTATTTAAAAAAAATTTAAACAAGGAAAAAACAAATGCTTAAAAAGAAAAAAAATCCACCAAATTAGAAAATAATTCTTTTTCCTGTTTCAGCTAGAGATGTTACTGTCTGACGAATTGTTTGAAAAGGCTGAAAATATTTTTAAAAAAAACTAGATTTGCTTCTATGTAAAAAATAGTGGTACAGGTAATAGAATTTTAAATATGCAAGACCTAGTTTTCATTTTTGAAAATTTCTCTCCGCTCTCGGAGGGGGACATGGCCCCCACAGCCCCTCCTCTGGACCCGCCACTGCCCACATGTCCTGTCCAAAACTCGAACCCTGCTTTAAATAATAGCTAGGAAAAACATGCAAGTTTGCTTAGGATCAGTTTATTTTAGTTTAAAGGCCTAATTTTAATAGGGGCTCGTTTTCAAATTAATATCCCCCTGTATATACTAGGGTGAATCAAAAAAATGTTTTTCCGAATTTTAAATCCTACTATTTCTAAATATTTAATGCTATTTAAAACTCGATAATCAATAATCATCACTTTTGAACTTTCTAACTGTAAGAAAATAATTATTTTAAATTAAATAAAAATTAAGCGATTTTCAACATTTTTCTCAAAATTCAACCCTTTTGTGGCAATTCAAATTTAAATTATTTGATTTTTATTCATCTTTTCTTAATCTCCATGCCATAAAACATCTTTTCTGCATAGGAAGATTTGGATTAACGAAACATTTTTCTTCCATCATAGAGCGATCCACCCTACTTGTATACTGGCATTTCAAGAGCAGGTACAATCTTAACATTTAACTAAATTGAAGCGCGTTGAAGCAAAAGGATGTATACGTAGTAAAATTAAAAATTCGAAGATAACTAGTGCAAATCGTTGAACAAACTCATATGTGTTAAGGCAAGGGATGGCACTAGTAGCCCGGTAGGTGCTTTTGTACAAAGTGACTCAGAAAAAGTACAATGAAAGTCTATCTGCTGTTTCAACTTGGCACTCGTTTTACTCAAAACTTTAGCAAGTCCACATGCATCCCTTTGCTTCTTTTACTCTTTTTTTTAATGTTTACTACAATTAAAACTAAATAGTTACTGAAAATCTTTAAGTTTCAGCTATAATTAATTCCCTAAATTACATTGGTGAAAAAAAAAAAAAGTAATCAGTATCTAGAATCGCATGTAGATCAACAAGCTCTCGTTTGAGAAAGCAGAAAGAATTACTCCCCAATAATGTCTTTTGTAGAAATATAATATAGACGCTCGGGGATAGCAGCTCCAGAATCCCTGATTTTGAGTCATCTTGCTAATCCTAGTATGGTAATATATATCCCTTTAAGGAAAGACTTGGACGCTTTCCTCATCCAGCAAAAAACTTGGTATGCGAGTGAAAAATTAAAAGCACGTTATGTGTAAAAGTTTAAAAAGATCTTAAATTTATAAATTTTAAATTATTTGCTAAGTTTTAGAAATGCATAATCTAGTTCTATGCTAGCTTGAGTTTAGACTTGAAATAAATGTAAACTTTTTTTTTTGTTTTGTTTTTTGGTAACTACGAAAATAACTGGTCTCATCCAAAAAACTGACACCAAGATAGCAAAAGCCTAAAAACCTGCTTTGTTTTTCATGGTTCAAACATGAAATAAGTTGAATATTTAAATTTTTTGTGTCACCATAAAAGGGGGTCAATAATAAAAGCTTAACATGCAGAGCACGGTTTTGATCTTCACATAATTGAAGGGCTTGGAGGATGAAGGGGCTAAGTTACATTTTAAAACATGAACACTCTGGACAATGGTAAGCAATGGATAACTTGGTACATCATAAAGTAGATGTCATTAGACCAAATTCATGCGCACTCTACTGACAAAACCTGAAAAAAAAAAAAAAAAAAAAAACTGCAACAATAAAACTTTGAACTTTAATTACTCGCAATTTCTGTTTCTTCTCTTTGCACATAACCCCTTCATCTCCCCCAAGCCCTTCAATTGTTAAAGTGAATGATAATAGCTGGAAATTTATGAATACAAATGGTACAGATCAATTGATTTTCCTCACAAGCCTAACTACTTCACATAATGTCTGATGTAGTAGCCTTTCGTTATATCGCATTATCGGGAGACAATGAAAAAGTGCTATCTTATATCTTTAAACGAGCAATTCTTGTATATATTTCGGATCTCGAAAACGGCTCTAATGATTTTGATAACATTTTGTATTTAGATTAAGTTTTGGTTTTTGAGTTCATCTACATCGTCGTTTTTTCTGTAAAAACGCGAGTTTTTACAAAAAACCTCGTTTTTTGCGCCGTCATTAAAAGTTTGGGAAGCTTTCTTTCACCATTTTCTTTGTGATTACTATTATTGTTACTGCTTCATAGCAACCACGTTTTATTATAACTATGGATTTCATATTTAATCACATCAGCGTAAGTTTAAATTTTCATGGTATTTGGCAACGTTAGCATGTATAGCGTAGCAGGTAAGCAGGCTCGTACAGCGGGCGAGCTAGCGTTTCCAATGTTTACGGATTTTACGGTGCGCATCGTTTAAATAAGGATGTGATGATGATGTCTTGTCCAAAAAAAGTTCTGTTTTTAAAAATAAATTACGGCTCTTTTAAATGCGTAGTTGCAGCCAAGGTCCTTAAAGATGCTTTTCAAGTTTATCTAAATAAGTACTTCGAGCTTTAGAAAAAAACACGATTTTACAAACCTCTTATTTTTTTAACCGAGCGGGGCTCGGTCGCCAGGTACTATATCTGAAAACGCGATATAACCGAGGTCACATGAAAAGTACCAACTCCTTTAATTTACAAATGAATAATGTTTAATATTAACAAAAAAAAAAAGTTTCTTATCACATGAAGACACAATACGAATTGCGGTAGAAAATTAGAATTAGCTTACAACTGTGCAAGGATAGAACATAGAGGTTTAAAATATTTCTTTTGTCTTTCGGTAAAATAAGAATCCAAAGTTGCAATTTAAACTAAAAAGAAGTTAGGTGAATAAAAAACACCAGTTTTATTCATTTTTTTTTAATAAAAAACAGAAAAAACGACTTCTGAGAAATACAATAAATTTACTTCCATGGACTCAAATTGAAAGCAGGTTCATTTACTCTAAATTTTCTATGTGTATACGGGGGGGGGGCAATTAAAAAACATGAACTATCCGAATAAGTGACATAACAAGACGCAACCGAAACAAAGGACGTAGCCAGGACTCGCGTTAGGGGGTGCAAGCAGTGGCACCCCAATATGAGGTCACTGTGACCTCCCAAAAAGTTCTTATCCGATACAAATTGGCTGATGAAATTTGAAAACAATGAGACAGTATTGCAAGGCTGAACTTCGCGTTTTTTATTTATTTTTCTTTTTTTGTTCTTTAATTAACTAATTTATTTATTTTCGTGATGCATCACGTCTCTTTTGGTAGACATAGATAGGTATGCATTCGTGTATTTTATTTATTTATTTTTTAATCATTCAGTAAAGTTCTGAGTTTCGTTCGGCAAATTAAAAATTTTCTCCTCAAAAATAGGCAAGCTTACTATCATTTTCTGAAAAGTAATTAATACTAGATATAATAACGCAGTTTATATAAAGTTTCCAAAAATTGGCATAAAAGTCAAATTTTTCAATAAAAGCAGGAAAAAAAGCAAGAAAGAAAGAGAAAAAAGTGCTTGAAATTCTATTTGCACAAAAAAAGGAAGAAGTTATGAACTCAAAGAAACTACACTATTCAGTCATAACTTCAGTCACCTTAAACCAATGGATGGTATAAAATATTTCTGGTTGATTCTAAAAGAACAAAACAGTAGTTTTTTATAAAATGATTTTACCACAGTGCAAAACGTAATACAGAAAATTAGATAAAAATGTGAGTGATATGTTTTTAAAACCTGTGTTTAACGTAAACAAAGAAATGAGCAAAAGAAAATCATCCTTATTTAGAATGAAATGATACGGTTTACATTAAATGTTTTATGAATTACTTAAAATAAATTATATACACAAATAAAAAGCAAATGCACATCCAAAATTTATAAATACACAAATAAATTAGGCAAAATCGTCAGTTACCAAAGAAGTTAAAATTAATCATTGAAGCTTATATCAAAACAATACTTAAAACTATAGGTTCTTTTCATCATACTAGAACATTTAAAAATATTTATGACGAAAAATATAACATTTCAGAAATATCAGTATTTGTTTCCTAGAACTTAAAAATTAACAAAACTAATATACTATGTAATCGTCTTACATTAAAAAATATTTTTCTTGGATTTGCTGAAAATCTTCTCAGCACTTCATTTTCCAAATCTTCTTTTCCCGCAAATATTTTTTTGTGCACGCTCATTAAACAGAGTCCATTCAGACGATTTCCTGTCATTGAAGACCGTTATACGGTAAAGGTCGTGTATGGCTGGGGGAGGGCAGGAGGCGAGGGAGGGGGGACTCTCAATGACCGAATGAAATTCCAAATTTCACCGAGTAATAAAATACGAACTTATTTGTCTGCACCAGCATGTTACAATGAAAAGCATGATTGGGGACAAAATCGTTTGTAATGGGAGGTCACAGTGACTTCCCATTGGCTCTGATCTATGGGGGTGCAGCTGCACCCCCCTAGCTACGCCCTTGACCGAAAAATTTTCACGAACGAAGCACTTTGTGTACCCACCCCTTCCTCAATTCCATTGTTAAGTAAATTTCAGACGTGTGTGAACAAGATAGCTAATCAATTTCTACTAATCAGTATTGTTTTAACTTGTACCTATTCTAAACATTCAACGAAACAGAATCTGCAGATATGAAACTTATCTAGCTACTCAATTTCACTTAATCTACTATGATAAACAAAGTGTGTAGTTCGGCCTTCTTTCATTAAGCTAATAGAAAATTATCTTTTCAGTCGATTTAATCATTTATTCCAAACATAGGATCACCCATCATTAGCTGGCCGCCATAGGTACTGTCGTCCCCGCTTAATCGGGTAACGGATAAATAAAACCCCGTTTATACGAATAAAACATCCCGAAACCGAAGATTTATACCATAGACGCAATGTTAAAGATCCCCGCTAAAACGAAATACCCCACTTATTCGAATAATATTTCTTGGAACCGACAGTATATGTAACGGACACATGTTGAATAAATTGTTTCTTAGAACCCTTTAACATTCTCTTGTAAATTAAAAGAAAACGATGTTTTTTTTTTTTTTTTCATTATTTAGTTGCGAACTCCAGGGGAGGGGGGGGATGCAAAGGGTATACGTATTCAGTTCATACAACAATTACATGCATGTGTTTCAGAGCAACAGGGAAGCTCTTTTCAGCTATAAGAGAGAAAGATGTATAACAACAGCTGATACATCATAATCCATCAAGCAGTGAGTATCTCCCCCCCCCCCCCGAACACTCGGATTTAAGCCCAATTGCCAATCTTAGGAACACGGAAATTTACATTCATGCACGAGACTTCCCCACAGGCTACCCATAGAACGTTTTTGTCGAGTGGCTTTCAAACATTTTTTGCATTATAATACCCACAACATATTTCAATTATTCATTGATTTCCTTCTCATTCGAAGGAAATTTAAAGTAATGATTAATTACTTCCAACAAAAACAATTTGCATTAGGACAATTCTATTTTAACAAATTTATTAATTGTTGCACAAAAACCCTATATAAAGTCTCCAAATATGTCAGATTCTCGTTTCATTGCGTCAACTTCATAACTAAACGAAATGGAATTGTTGTTAAGATTTCGACAAACGGCACTTGAATAATTTTTGTCTCGGTAAAGAGGGAAGTCGGTTGAGAACAAATCTTCAAAAATTCCTGGGTCTCTCGAATTCATACCCGAAATAAACAGCTAAAATTTCCATTAAGAAAGCCAAGAGGACTTCAGTTCACCACAAACTGTAAAGCAGTAAGTTGCCGCCCCTAAACCAGGGCTAAGGCAGAAACATGCAGTACACCATCAGCTCGTTTATTCCATCCATGGACAGCAGTTTCGTGCTTTTTATGCACTCATCGGCATGGAATAGGAATTAAACGAGTTGGAGGCAAAAATCCTCTTATAAAGCAAAAAGAGCCAACAAAAACTGGTTATCTTTCAAATAATCGGTATAATCAATTCGTTTTCGGGAGATTAGATACGATTTGAGAGCGTTTTTCCCTATCTGTAAACATAGCATATCAAGCATCGTAAAAGGGTGGTCAGTAAATAGATAAGAAACACTCAAACCAACATTATTTTTACACAACTTTTGCTTACTTCGAACGGATAAAATATCAATGCGAAATTATCGACTCATAAATTGCTTTTCTGTGTTGGTCAAAGTGGCGTTTTGATTGCATTTAACAGATTCACTACTGCATGGTTTCAAGTAATGTGAATTTCTACATTTTTGGCGATATTGCTCATCCCCCTCTCTAACAAGAAAAATACCCCTAAAGACACAATCTTAAAAATTTTAATAGAGCAGTCTAAGCCATGAACCCCTTTTAGTTAATTAACTTTTTTTACTGCAGTTTTAATTCAAACAGTTTTGATGTTTTTATCAACGTCAGGTATTAAAAATTTGAATGAAACTAATGTTTTTATAGGAAATGAGGTTCACAATAACTACAATTAAAATAAATACGGCAGATAAAGCACCAAGTTTGGACAATTTGTCAACGAAATTTCATTTTAAAATGAAATTGAAAAGAGTAATTACAACAACATGGATGAAAAATAAAATAACTTTTTCAGCAAAAAAAAAGTTTTATGAACACCGTTTTTGGAATAGTTTTTAAAATTTTTGAAGGGAGTTAAAAGGAAAACCCAACTCTTAAATACGGACACGATTACGATTACAATCATCAAATTAAAAAGAAATATTGAACCGTTTAAGCTCAGTATTTTATTCATACACTCCAAGTCAATTGTTTCAGTTCAACAGAATTTAACTATGCAATTTCTTATCGTTAACATTTTGAAAACGAATTTACAAAATTATGATCCTTTGTATTTTTCTTAAGTAAAATTTAAACAAACACACAGCTGTAAAAAGAGATCTCACTATATAAATACATGCTTTTTCTTCAAAGAATTTAGTTTTTATGTAATCATTGAGGGGGTGGGGGGGAGGCAAATTTTCTCAGAATTGAATTCTTATTTTCTTTTAAACGTTTACCATAAATCTTGGAAAATTAACAGCAATAGATGTTTTATTAAAGAACGGGTTAAATAAATTGGAAACTCATTTTCATCTTCCGTTATGTTTTGTTTCGTACAGGATATGAAATCTCCACTATTACTATGCGGACACATTCAAACACAGGAAGAGCATCAAGCAGTAACGAGAAATGATATATGAGTGGTATGAGTCACCAAACACTAGATGGCTGAAGGGTTGCCAAGTTTGGCAGCGTATCATTAATAATTACCACGAACAAATACATAACTATAATGTGGGGGGGGGGGGGCAATTAAGGAAGCGCTGTTTGCCTTAGGCAATTTTTCAAATTTTTAACGAATAATCAAAAAATACCAAGGATCTCCTTCAGTTTTTCACTCAAAGCAAATGAATCTTTCATAACGGAAACCTTCAAGCATATGTATTAATGCATGGAGCGTATAACTATGACAAATTAGGTTTACAACGTGTTAAAATACTTTTTTTGTTTTTAATTTAAAGGTGCAATTTAACGCTTTTTAACGTTTATCTTGCTTTGGTATAAACGAACTCTTTCAAAAGTAACTTTTTTCAAAAACAAGAAATGAAGAATTTATCTAAACCTAAAAAAAAACTTATTGTACTTCTATGTTTATGCTTATGAGTTTAAATTTTTACTAATGTAAACTAATTGACTACACATACACAACTTCGTTTTTTTTTTGTTAATGACTGCTTATTTTAACTTTTCATTGCTGATGAGGAAAAACGTAGTTATTTGCAGCAAATTAATTTTATCGACCAAGTGCAAAGCACACAAATGGTACAATTAACATTTGAAATATTTAATCATCCTGTGATTAAATTCGTTTTGAATAATTCCTCAGCAAAAATACTATTATGCTATCCGAACATCGTTACATTGACACATGAATAAATGAATTACAGCACAATTAATATCATAATTGAAAATTAAATTACTCAAGGATTAATTTGCATCGAAGCAGTCCTCCTTCATTTTTCCATTTCCAATAAATATTAGCTTATTAGATGAATTTCAGATTATTTACACATAAATATAAGTTCTAAACAATATTAGACTTCTGATTTATTTATTTTTTAAAACTGAATAATTTATATCAAAAACCACTCAAACGATAGAGTTTCTAATTGCAAGAAAATATTTATATCATCACATTATATTATTCAATTTTGTTAACAACACATTAAAATGAAAGAAATATATCTAAATATATATATATTTCAGTTTAAACTATTGTAATCCTTATTGCAATCCCTATTTCAAAACAAAGTTTTTTCTAACTTTTAGAGTTTGTCACTTGACCGAGTTTGAAATAAACAGTTCAATTAGCCTTGGCCATACTCAACTCAAAATATGAGATGCATTACTTTACACGAAGAATTAAATGCCAAAAAGTCAATTCTAGGATACTCCAGTCATACTATTTTTTCTGTCACTGAATGCTTTGACGAAGTATGTATAAAAGAATATTCACAGAATTCAAAAGCTATAGAACTCAAACTAAGTCCAGCGAAAATATCAAATCGGACAAGTTAAAGGAATTTAGAAAAAAAATGAGCAAAGCAATACTTACCAGAAAAATTCGCAGTGACAACGAGTTACTCAAGGTAGGTGGATCAACAAGTGAGTTTTCGAGAACGACAATTGCCATTCCAAACTCCCGCCATCTTTTTATCCACCCCTTGGGCCCTGCTTGCAAAAGAATTCAGGTGTCGTGTGCAAATGATGCAAGCCCACCTTCGGAATTCGTGAGCAAAATTGCGCTCGGAGTATTTCTTCCACCAATCGTTTTGCTTATGCACGCGCATTTTTCTCAAGATCGACCAATCACGAACGAGAATCTGACGCGAAGTGAGCCGAGCGCAAACCGAAACCTTCTCCCCGAAACTCCGTTGCAATCGGAATGACGCAATGCAGATAATGGAGAACCGGAAATTTCTAGAATGACAAGGAAATATGGGTTTTGGCGCCTTTCCAGGAGTGGTGTTCCTTCTTTTTTTTCGCCAAAAGGGAAGACAAATTGTCACGCGACTTGATTAAAAACAGACTATATACCATTTATTTAACTGTCAGGGGGGAAAAGTTCATCTAGAACTTCACAAGCCAAATCTCTCTCATACTAACATCATTTTCGTGATAAAAATGATTCCGTACAGAATACAAATTATTTCAAAGATTTTTGTCCCAGAAATAAAACGTTTCGCTTTTATGCGAAAAGCTGCAACATTAACGACAATATAAACAATTTCAAATCCATTCTTTTGAAGAACAAGCCATCAATGTAATTTCTAACAATAAATGTTTTTAATTGGAAATTTTACGTCAAGCCTGTGTGTTTACCCCAATATGTAAATGCGTAAACGTAAGCGAAAAAAACAAAAAAAAAAAAGAACCAATTTCAAAACTTGCTCTAAAAAGTAAAAAATAATTTTATTTTTTGAAAACCATCGATACTATTTTTAAAAATTTTTGAAGTCGACGCAAAATTTTCATGGATCTAGGTTCTTCAATAGCAGTCCCCCCATCTAGGGAATTAATAACCACATATTTGTAACTGTATCCATGTTTTGCTCTAAATTTTGAATGGTTTTTCTAAAAAATGCTGTCAAATATGGTTGAGCATCATTTTACCAACCTTTTTTGAGCCTCAAAAATTATGTTTAGAAGTAGTATCGACGGTGTTCAAAAAAAAAATAAAGTTATTCTTCACTTTTTAGAGACATTTCCAGCTGAAGTTTTGAAGTGGATTCCATTTTTTATCAAAATATTTTTATTTCATTCTTTTCAGTAAATGTTCAGAAATAGTCTAATGCAGTAGTTCCCAAAGTCCAGACCTCTGCGGACCCCCTTCTGAATATTTACTAACTTCGCTAACGCCCCCTCCCCTCGCAAGAAGAAAAAGTTGATTGAATACATTTAAATATTTTTTTCCGATATATTTGCACGTTTGTTTCATGTACTCAATGTTAATAAATGTGTAAGCGTGTTAACTTGTTTTCATTTCCCACATTGACTTTTAAAGGGTAAGAGAATCTAATGCTTTTTTCAATATACTTTTATTAGTTTCACTTGTGAGTTTGTCAGCATGTGTGTAACTCTGAATAAAAGATAAAATTCACGTTCTTTACAAATATAAAAGTAACATATTTAATACTATTATTAATACTAATGGTTAAACTATATTATTATACTTTGATGTGTTCAAGTGTTTCAATTGTTTGTATGTAACTGTGAATAACAGATAAATTTCACGTTCTTTGCAAATATATAAAAGTAATACACTGCGATTCAAAAGTTTAGACAAAATGGGAATATGTGAATAAAAAGAAAACTATTCAACGAAATGCTTTCAAATTTCTACTGCGGGTACACAATATGGTCCCAAATACGTGTCTGGAGTTCTTATAGCTATAACTGGAATCAAATTTTGGATATTACAGAAGATAGTTTTTTACATTGTTGCAAAAGTTTAGACAATAGTCAGATTTTATGCAAATATCCCTTGAAATGTGATTGGTGGAGGAAATGCGGGACTGTATTATTCATTTACAAAGTGCAGAGATTGCTGAACAAATAATCAAAATCTCAAAAGCTCTTTAGTTCTCGTGTAAAGAAGATGAGAAAGTTTGGAAGTCGAAATTTGAAAATGAACCTACTTTATTAATTTTTTGTCTTTTAAATCGGCTCTAGTATGGTAGTACATTGTTTTTTACTTTGCGGAGAGCAAATTCAGACATGCGTATCGATCAAAAAGTCCAAGAAAAATGATATTTCTTAAGGATGAAGGAATTGAAAAAACGGCTCAGACTGACGATTCGCCCCTTAATCCTACAAAACTTCAACTTGGGTCAAAAACAGCACGTGACAGCATAAGTAGATGAACATCTGAATCGGAATGCATAAAAAAAATAAAGAATTGTGCCTGAGCCTTTTAGGACAGAGTGTCCCAAATAAGCCAGAGTTTAATGTGAAAAGCAGCATATGTATCATCGTGACTAAAAAATGAATGGTACTTTCTCTGATAGAAATTATTAAAATTGGGATGGCCTAGATGGATTATAATTCTTTTCTCGGGACTTGAGAAATATCCAATGATCATATGCTGTGCTGCTTTTACCAATAAAATCTGGCTCTTTTGGGACACTCTGTCCTAAAAGGCTCAGGCACAATTCTTTGTTTTTTTTATGCATTCCGATTCAGATGTTCATCTACTTATGCTGTCACGTGCTGTTTTTGACCCAAGTTGAAGTTTTGTAGGATTAAGGGGCGAATCGTCAGTCTGAGCCGTTTTTTCAATTCCTTCATACTTAAGAAATATCATTTTTCTTGGACTTTTTGATCGATACGCATGTCTGAATTTGCTCTCCACAAAGTAAAAAACAATGTACTACCATACTAGAGCCGATTTAAAAGACAAAAAATTAATAAAGTAGGCTCATTTTCAAATTTCGGCTTCCAAACTTTCTCATCTTCTTTACACGAGAACTAAAGAGCTTTTGAGATTTTGATTATTTGTTCACCAATCTCAGCACTTTATAAATGAATAATACAGTCCCGCATTTCCTCCACCAATCACATTTCAAGGGATATTTGCATAAAATCTGACTATTGTCTAAACTTTTGCAACAATGTAAACTAGCTGTCGTGGCCGTCACGAAACTTTCTTCTATATCTATCTTATGAATTCCGGTTACAAAATAAAATACGTACTCGCCCGAGTAATTGGAGACAGCTCCAATTTCCCAATTATCGTAATAACCCTGCAAATGCAGAATCAATGAGCGAAATTGGAAATCATTGCAAAAGCCTTGTTTAGATTAATTGCAAACATTTTATTTGTTAGTAAAAAGAAATTGGCAACAGTTAAAAATTTCAAATCATTGAAAGTTTTCAGCTGTTTTGATAATTAAATAGCGTGAAAGCGATTTTTTAATGACTTAATTTTTTGCATTGTTGACTAAGCGCAAAAATCACCCCACCCTCCCCCTGGGGCGATTGGCGCCAAAATTTAATCGATGCTTGCTTCCATATTGGGTTAGTGTTATTCCAAATTTCATTCAAATCGCAGCAATATTTCCCGAGATACAGTAGGTGCAATGACAAAATAAGCACTTTTGATTGCTCCACCCCCCTTTGAGATATTGACACACAAATTGAATCAGCACCTGTACTCAATAGGGTCTACCTATGGACCAATTTTCGTTTGATTCCGCCGGTTACTTCCTGAGATATAGCAGTCACCCTCGCGCAGAACACGTGCGATTGCTCCACCCACCTTCGAGATATTGACAAACAAATTGAATCAGCACCTGTACTCAGTAGGGTCTACCTATGGACCAATTTTCGTTTGATTCCGCCGGTTACTTCCTGAGATATAGCAGTCACCCCCGCGCAGAACACGTGCGATTGCTCCACCCCCCTTCGAGATATTGACAAACAAATTGAATCAGCACCTGTACTCAGTAGGGTCTACCTATGGACCAATTTTCGTTTGATTCTGCCGGTTACTTCCTGAGATATAGCAATCACCCCCGCGCAGAACGCGTGCGATTGCTCCACCCCCCTTGGAGGAATTCGCTAAAAAAAGTCAGGTGCACCAGTTCACATGGTGGTACATATGTGCAAAAATTTTTGTTCGATTTCATTCAGTAGTTTTTGCTCTAGCGCGGCCACAAAAACTGGTCACACACATACAGACTCACACACACACAGACAGACAGACAGACAGACATTTTCCAAAAATGGTCGAAATGGACTCAGCGCACCTCAAAACGTGCAAATCCGTCAAAATTCGACATTCGAAAATTTTCACGAAACCAATACTTTCTTCTATATATTAGATATAGAAGAAAGTAAAAACTATCTTCTGTAATATCCAAAATTTGATTCCAGTTATAGTTATAAGAACTCCAGACACGTATTTGGGACCATATTGTGTACCTGCAGTAGAAATTTGAAAGCATTTCGTTGAATAGTTTTCTTTTTATTCACATATTCGCATTTTGTCTAAACTTTTGAATCGCAGTGTATATTTAGTACTATTATTAATACTAAAGGATAAAATATATTATATAAACTATCTTAATATATAAAAATTACATGTCCCTGTGTTTGTGGCCAATGGACTCCTCAGCTACTGAACCGATTTTAACCAAATTTTGCACGCAGTTTCAGTTTAGTCCAACTTAAATGATAGGATACACTAGGTGGCCAAAAGTATCCTGACACTTTCAAAAATTCACATTTTTACATATAGCTCGAAAAATAAGTGATCAATTGTTCTTTAACTTTAGTCATACAAAATATAGGCTTCACCGAATATTTCCAAGTTGAAATTAAATTACCCTTGCATTTGGGGGACGACAAGAAGGGGGGTTGAAAGTAAAACCGCTTTTTGACCATAACTCTTCGAAAATAGCTCGGAATAAGCTATAAATTTAAGTAATTAATTAGCATACTATGTATAATTACTGTACAAATTTTTATGAACGTACCACTCTTACTTCCGAAGATATGAAACATTTTTTAAAAAATGGCAATTTTATTTGAAGGGTTTTTGCTCATAACACGCAGAGTTTTTGATCAAACCTTGTCAAAACTTCAGGAAAAATGACAAAATACAAGAGAAAGAACACACTAAAACGGTAAATAAAAATATTAAAAATCTGATGAGATATGAACGTTAAAAGGAAATATTTTTTCACGGCGCATGCGCGAACGACAGAAATTTGTAACTACAAAAATATTGTACTCTGATTTATACTTCATCTTATAAAAAAAGTTCCAGTTGAGTATCATGAAAATTGAAAAAGATATCAGCGATCTAGTGAGCTGTATTTCATTCATTCGCAGACAATACATAAAAAATGAGGGTCTGTCCACAAAGAGCTATTTTTAAATTAAAGGTTATTGCGTCATCGTTCAAAACCAACGTTTCAGGGGGTGTCCGGATGCTTTTGGCCACCTATGTATAAGGTCTTTTTGGCCGAATAGGCGAAATGTGACTTCTATGCCGAATATAAATTTTCAAACTGCATACAATTTAACATTGAAGAAAATGCTCAATTGTCACCACACTATTTGTGGAGAACCCCTTGCCATTTATGTATTGTCCGCGAATGAATGAATTACAGCTCACTCGATCGCTGATAACTTTTTCAATTTTTACGATATTCAACTGGAACTTGTTTTATAAGATGCAGTATAAACCAGGCTACAATATTTTTGTAGTTATAAATTTCTGTCGTACGCGCATGCGCCGTGAAAAATTATTTCCTTTTAACGTTCATATCTCATCGGATTTTTAATATTTTTATTTACCGTTTTAGTATGTTCTTTCTATTGTATTTTGTCATTTTTCCTGAAGTTTTGATAAGGTTTGATCAAAAACTCTGCGTGTTATGAGCAAAAACCCTTCAAATAAAATTGCCATTTTTTAAAAAATGTTTCATATCTTCGGAAGTAAGAGTGGTACGTTCATAAAAATTTGTATAGTAATTATACATAGTATGCTAATTAATTACTGAAATTTACAGCTTATTCCGAGCTATTTTCGAAGAGTTATGGTCAAAAAGCGGTTTTACTTTCAACCCCCCTTCTTGTCGTCCCCCAAAAGCAAGGGTAATTTAATTTCAACTTGGAAATGTTCGGTGAAGCCTATATTTTGTATGACTAAAGTTAAAGAACAATTGATCACTTATTTTTGAAGCTATATGTAAAAATGTGAATTTTCGAAAGTGTCCGGATACTTTTGGCCACCTAGTGTAGTTTTTATCTCAATTTAGGACCGCAATATATTTTTTATTGCGAATTATCTATTTAGCTACCAGCTTTTCTATATTCTTAGCTTCTATAAGATAAAATCTGCTGCTGGGTTGCCAGTTGCTGCGGAAGCAAAAAGCAATAGTGGTAACGATCAAGGATGTCGAATCGGTTTCTGGCATATTCGTCCCGATTCTCTTAATTTAAATTATGCGTGTAAGTATTATTAAATCAATATTCGGAAAAGTATTATTTGCTTACTTCTCCTTTACTTAATTCAATTTATTTTAGCAGTTTAGATACTTAACATATGCTATTTTGTATGTTTTAAAAATATTTTTCACTCATGTTTAGGTACAAATATTTTTTAAAAAATTATTTTAGTGAAAAATATACCTTTTTCGAGCTTTGAGTTATAAAATATTCATATTGTTTAGTGATTTTTATTTCAGGTGTATTTAGACAAAGAAAGGCTCACTGCATTATGTGATCTTTTACCTATGTAATATTTAAATTTTTAGTGATTTAGTTCAGAATTGTATTTGCTAAGCGTACCCATCTGCAGCAATAAATTTGCAAATTATCGTTCAACAATAAATTTGGTATTTACTATTCAAAAAACAAATTCTTAGGAGGGAAAATGTACTGTTTTATGGTGGGAAGATTAAAATTATTTCTATACACACAATTTTTACCGTCACATTGCTTTGTAACATAAATATACACCTCATAGTTTGCAATTCAAAATTCGACTGCTTCGTAAATATCGTACCTTTTCGGGTTTTTAAGTTATACAATATTCATTTTTTTGTGATTTTGTATTTCAATCGTATTGTAATAAAAAAAGGTTTTACTGTAATTTGTGAACTTTTACCTGTGTAATATTAAATTTAGAGTGATTTTGCTCAGAATTGTATTTTCTAAACGTACCTCTCTGCATTCATAAGTTTTCAAATTATTACTATTATAGCTTATTTTTTATTTTTTTATTTTTTTCCTTAGCATATACAAATGTATTCTTAAACGATAATTTGCACATTTATAACCGTAGGTAGTACGGTAGTTCGCTTAGTATATAAAATTTTTAACTAAATCACTCTAATTTTCAATTCTACACAGGTAAAATTCGCAAATAACAGTAAAACTTTTTTTAAAAATATCTTTTATTTAGGTGCGAAGATTAAAATTATTTCTATACACACTATTTTTACAGTCACATTACTTTGTAACATAAATATGGGTGATTCTACGATCAATGCGTTTTTTGTGTCCCCAAAGAAAAAAAATTCTGTTAAATTTCACACTTATTATATCACTAGTAGCCGCTATTTTTATGATTGTAGTGTTAAGGGCCGGACGAAATTTCAATTTTTGGGGGGTTTATCGATACCAGGGGAAAATGCGTTGCCAGGGGAGTGACACTATTGACGGAATTCTGGTTTGATTTACAATTATTCCACTTATTTTTCGGTGTAAAATCATAGTATGGACTCATTTCTATTAGACATGTATTCAAAAAAAATTTTCATGTTGTAATAAAATGAAAAAAATTAATCCTGAAAATGCGACATGTTGCATACAAGTCGCACCGCATATCCCAAATAAAAATACTTCCCGCAATATTTACGTTCATTCAAATTGCTTTCACAGGGGCAATTAGGATTAAAAGTATATTTACCCTTTTTTTGAACAAAAATGCCAGGGGGGTGACGCCAGAGAAGTGACAAAATCACACATTACCTATAAAAACAGCATCACGCGTTCTTCTCAACAGAACTTCAAGTAAACCATGATGTCTGCACACAATAAGCATTACATTGTACATACGTATACTTATTTAACGATGAAATATCAAAAGTTATACTTACCAGGGGAAATGCTACAGCGACTGGCGCAGTAAGCTTAGAGGCACTTTCAACAAGAACCGATGCAATAATATTCGATTTTTTTTAAAACCTCTTTTTAGCTTGCTTTTAACTTTACTAAGCATTACACTGGTTATTCGCAATCAACATCATTCTTATGCATTTTTTATGCTAAATTTCAGTCTTTGAAGTTCGCCAGGTGGAGGTGACACTGTTGATATGGCCCGTTGAAAAGTGTATTTTTTTTAAATAATAATAAATATTTTTTCAATGTTTACTGATGAAATAGGTTTCTCTGTTAATGTAAGTGTATGATTATGGCAAAAAACATTATGCCACGTTAGCAAAAATTGAGCGTCGAACATGTTTGTATGAAAACTAGTATTTGCACAGGCCAGGGGAGTATACATTTATGACTATTTTCGGCTGTAAATGCTAAAATAAAATAATTGCAGCGAATTAATTGGGTGGTCCATATAAAAGATAATAGTCTGTAATGCTTCTGCATACAAAAACATTAATAAAATCAGTTTTACATGAAGTTTTTCCATTGGCCGTCTGAATTCAAATAGCGTAGAATGACCCATATACACCTCATAGTCTGCGATTCAAAATTCGACTGCTTCGTATAAATATCGTACCTTTTCGGGTTTTTAAGTTGTACAATATTCATTTTTTTGTGATTTTGTATTTCAATCGTATTGTAATAAAAAAAGGTTTTACTGTAATTTGTGAACTTTTTACCTGTGTAAAAGTTTTTCGTTTCTATTGAAACATTATAGTTTAACCCATACCTTAGCCACAGCAACGCGTGGCTGAGTCAGCTAGTATTACTATATTACATGTTGATGCATTATAAGTGCATCTAAAAGCGAATTTTTTAGCTTTTTTAAACTAGTTTAAAGATTATTAAAATCAAACTAAAGCTAAATATCACTTGTTAGGTACTATATTCAGCTTCAGGTCCGTTGCTTAGGTTTGAAGATCAGAAAGTTCTATTAGGGTCACCTGGGGTAATTCCTGGTCAAAAAGCATTAACATCCAATTATCACAAAATCTATCTAAGTTAGAGTTACAAATTTTGGTATGGAGGAAGCACATTGGGATGTCCATCGAATAAAATATTCATGCTATCAACAATACATAATGAACTTGAGTAATTGTCGTTAATTAGTGACCAGGAATTACCCCAGAGATGGGGTAATTCCTGGCCACTTACGGGGCAATTATTGGTCACTCAAATGATTGATGAAAATGCATACATTTTGTAAGCACATTATTAATACAAGTTATTAAACTAATTAGATAAAGAATTTATTTATATATATAGCTAATTAAACACTGTATTTAGTTTTTTTAAGGAAGAATGCAATTGTTTTCAACATAATAGCTTTACTTAATAAAACTTAGCCAAAATACTTTTTATACACTTTGTATGCAATAGCTACAGCTTTTATATTTGTTGTGAATGAATCTTTACTTACCAAATAAATAGGTCCATAAAAAATATGGTGCACATGCACATACACACTGAGCACATGCTCTGTGTCTCTGTCATGAGTCTGTTATGAACATGGTTAAGGTGAACAGTTAAGTGAATAGTACAATGCAGTTACAATTAAGCATTTTTTTTAGTATAATTAAGAATAATTATTAAAACTTATAAAATAATTGGATGAAATTTAACAGAAAAATTCAGTATATTGTATACTTATCATTAACAGATAAGAATGTTACATTGCGGTTACAGTTAACTTTGCAGTTAAGGCTCACAGAGTTACATATAGTTTAAATCAATAACATATGTCAATAATAGGTGAAATAATAATCCATAAATATTGAAAAAAGGACTGACCAGGAATTACCCCACTGACCAAGAATTACCCCAGTAGCCAGGGGCATTATTTGGAGCCTTCCTGCAAATTATTCAAAACAATAATGGTAAATCCAAAACTATTTTTCAGTAACTGACATGGTACCTAATTCAACCAAAAAAACGAAAAAGAAAAATATTCAGAAGTTTGAGTTTGATTACGATCTTTGTACAAATGTATCAAAACTAAGGCCAATCTTGTTTTACGAAATTTAACAAGCGATTTTTAAAAGATTTTTTTTTCAAACTAAATACACAGTCAACTCATAATTAAGTAATGAATTGCAATGAAGATAGTTCAGAGTACCTCTGTGATTTTTTTCATTTTGCTGAAGGATTATTAAGACATAAAAAGGACTGTGACCAGGAATTACCCCAGGAACTTGCTGACCAGGAATTGCCCCGGGTGACCCTATACATTGGATTTTTGAAGGTCAATGTCAAACAAGGCCCATACCACAATATAATATACCATACGAGATATTATTTTAGGATTGGAAATATGCGTCGAAATCGAAGGTTCCGGGGCGTTTGCTGCACCCTGCTTGTTCAGAATCAAGAACTTTTTTATTCTTTATGAATGTGATTTCGTTTTGAATTAAAATATTGTTACTTGTACTTCAATTTCAATTATTTTTTACGTTTTAGCGGGATAGCACCATGGACCCCTTAGCATAAGTCTGCGGACCCCCTGGGGTCCACGAACTCATGCTAAAGTAATTAGTTGCCAAAGTTAACATTTAATGAAAAAAAAATCGGATCGGCGAAGATTTTTTCTAAAAAAATTCTACTTAGCACTCTTGAAAAGCTTCTGAAGAAATTCATCCAATCTGTTGCATGAATAATTTTGCTTCTAATCGCTGCAAGGGCACCCAGATGGAAGGTTACTGTTGACATCCTTTTTTTCTTATTCTACACATTTTGTCTGAGGATTCGGCAAATTTAAAGACATAAATGCAATAGTGCAATTTTAAATTGCCCGAATGTCCTTTTCATTAAATTTTGCTCCAGCATCTAATAAAATACTTGTAAGATATACTCAATAGCGCCCCCCCCCCTTCCCCTGTGGGGAGAACATACACCAGAAAGAGAAAAAAGATGTTGGTATCCATCAAGTATTTTTTATTCGAAAATATCTGAGGCACATTTACAGTGAAGATTGTATTCTACAAATTTACCTTGTTTTCCAACCCCTCCATCATGTTGTATTTTAACAATTCCACTGATTTTCAAAAGTCGGTGAAAGTTTCTCGAAGAGTATAGTGAAATAGAGGGGAGAGTTTATGTTCCTTTGCAACCAGCGTGAGTACACCGCCGTGTGAAGATTTTTTCAAATCGGAATAATCGACGTAATAACGCACAAAATTTGCAAGAATCTGCATATTGTGCATAAGCCCATTATTACGTTGATTATTCTGAGTTGAATTTTTAGTACAAAGGTATTAGGACCCTGCTCCACACCAGCAGAAAACCGACTGAAACCGAAGGCAGAAACCGAAAATCCGGGCACTTTCCATAAGAAAACTTTTTAATCCATTTTACGTTTCTGCTTTATTTTCAGTGGCGTAGCAACTTTGTATAAACAGGGGGAGCCCGGTGCAATGCATTGCACTTTCTGGGGGGGGGGGGGGAGACACTTTTTACCCTTTTACACACAAGATCAATTATAAAGTCAAAAATGTTTTTTTTTTTTTTTTAATTTTTTTTGAATAAAAGAAACTTAAAACCATCGGTAATATCTCTTTCCTCAGAAAGACAAGTTTAACAGCACTTTTGCATTTTTAATATGAACTTAGTTTTAGATGGAATATTTGCTCAAAAATTGAAAAGTTTAAATTTTTCTAACGGAAAAAAATCCAAATGGAACCTTTAAAAAATGACTTTTGATGATTTTTGGTGACATTGCGTGCATTTCTTAGGAAAAGGAGATCACACATTTGAAAACAGGTTTGAGAAAAAAATGTGCTACCAAATGTTGTAGTAAAGATATTTTTCCGGAGGAGCTGAGCCGGTCTGAAATATTCCAGTGGGAGCCAGAGCTCCCCCAGCTCCCCCGGTTCCTACGCCCCTGTTTATTTTTCTGCTTTACGTCAATGTGGAGCTTTGCCCTTATTCAATTCTCTCTTGTCATTAATTTTGTTACTTAAAATTTAATGGAATACTTAATTTGATAAATTTCTATACCGACGCGACGCAGCAACATATTGAAAACTTGTCATCTCTAAAACTTTCCTCTCTGCTCGTTTCGTAATCATATACTAACGTTCCTAGAAGTTCTAAGGATTCAAACAAACTTCATATTTTACTCACCACGCTTTTCATATGTCTTCCTGAAAATTATGAACAGCGAGCTTTTGCACTTTAACTGGCCTTCAGCAACCGTTTGAAGAATTTAGCTACTAGTTCACGTCTACGATTTGAAATTTCTTCCCTGTAAAATTCTGTGGCCAAAACTAAGCTCATCACTTCATTGCATTTCAAATTTGTTTTCAACATCGTCTTATTCATTTCATTCATCATCTAGTTTTTAAAACGAAGTCCTCCTAGGAGGCAAAGCGCATAGTACGCAGTTCTCATGTATGTTGAAGCTGATAGCTTCTGGAAAAAAAAAAAAAAAAAAAAAAAAAAAAAAAAAAAAAACAAGTTCTCCTAAAATGATGATTATTCGGTTCCAGGATATTTCATTCGTACAGGCGGGGTATTCGTTTATCCGTTACTCGATTAAGCGGGGCTATGACAGTATGTGATGATGAAAAAACATTGCATTTTTTTTTAAAAGCACGTGTCTTGTATTTATATAACAAAAACTTTTCTTCCCATCTCCCCCACCTTTTCTTTATTTATTTATTTATTTATTTATTTATTTTTTTGATAGCAAATACAAATTGTTTTGTATCAGGAGGAAAAAAAAATGTTTGGAAAAATAATAATAAAAATCGCCCCCCCCCCCCCCAAACTTGCTTATTTTTACATCAGTGCTGATGCAATTTAGATTTGTACAGCCGAATAAAATTGCACAACCGTTCATTCATTCATTTTTTATTGCGATAAATTAATTTCATAAATTGGTCGTGAAATACCGGGTATCCCGATTATGACATCCAAAAACTGCCGTTCCGTTCTTGTTCTGGACTCATCCGTTTGAAATAGTTAGTAACCGATCGTGAAGCAGATACCCTCTCATGAAAGCTGAGATTACCTACAAACTAGCCACTAAAATTAATTTAGCTGCTGCTTATGTTTGTTGTTGTTTCATAATGGTGCTTCGCGTTGGTTGCATTCACTTGCAGACCCCCTGAGAGCTCGCATTGATTCCTTCATGTGGCACCTCCATTGGCGGATAGCCATTACATCGAAAATTTCGACTCCCAGCTTCCCCACCAGATGGAGGCACCTGAGTTTCTTTTGGTGCGAAACTGCATTTAATTTTGCTGAGAGTATTTGAAGATAAAAGAATGATCAACGGATATAAAGCAGTGAGTAACCGTCACTAAGCAAGGGCTATAAGGCAGGAACATGCCGCCAACTCGGTTATTCCCATCCATGCTTAGCATGAAACTGCAGCCCATGGATGGAAACAACCGAGTTGGCGGCGTGTTGCATGTTTCAGCCTTAGCCCTTGCTTAGGGGCGGTTACTCACTGCTTTATACCCGAGCTCTGCCTTAAAATTTACGAGTTGTACCGTAACAGGTGCGGTCGCTCGCTGTTATTCTAATTTCACATTAGCTACCAGTTTTTTTTTTTGGCTCTCTTTGCTCGATAAGAGGATTTTTGCCTCTAACTCGGCTACTTTCCTATTCCATGCTGATGAGTGCATAATAAGCACGAAACTGCAGTCCAGGGATGGAAATAACCGAGTTGGCGGAGTATTGCATGATCAACGGTTGTTTCACATGCCGTATAATGATATACGATAAAGACGCCGACAATTTTCTGCATGTTGGAAATCCATTAAGCGGAGCCAGGTTTGAACTCGTGCCTCTGTGCGCAAGAGGCCAACGCCTAACCACTACGTCCCTACTGTTTCAAAATTACATTGCATTTTGCGCACGATTTTATCATTTTATATTTTTCGTAAAAGAAAATAAATTTCGTAGACATATATGGGTTCGTAGACATATAGGGGTTAAGGCCGAAGACACGAATTGAAATTATACAGCAATGTAGCAGTAGGAGTGCAAAAGCTAGTAGATTGCTGAAAGCTCGGCCATGGTCACCTCGTTGGCAGATCACGGGATCTACCAATCTTTTTTTTTATTAGGTGCATTTTGCTAACGATTTGGCAAGTTTAGAGATAGCATTGTAATGGATTTTTTTTAATTATTCTTTAATGATATCTAATGTCTCTTTCCATTAGATGCGGGCAGCCACAGGTCGCTCATAGTTCTATCAATCACGCAAAATTGTTGATGAATTTCTAAAAATAAATTTTAACAAATTTACTGGACTTATTATAAGACTAATAAATGCTGATTTTTAAATAGTGAGTGAAAAAACAAAATAAGTCGCGATTTAGCGATACCTCAGCTTTGTTTTTTAGAAAAATAGAACGGTAATGCAGTGTGTTGGACCATTGTACATTTCTTTACTGATATCCTTCATTTGATTTCTAAATTGATGTTCAGAATAGGCTAATACAGCACCAGAAATGGTGTTTTGCTTACACGCACTGTGGATCGATGGTGTCTCAAAAATTATTTTTGAAAAATTGCCGCACGAGAATAGCTAGTATTGTCGTCCTCGCTAAATCGGGTAACGGATAAAAGAATACCCCGCTTATACGAATAAAATACCCCAGAAGTAAATATTTCACCAATGCCATAGATGCAATGTTAAAGATCCCCGCTTAATCGAATAATATTTCTTGGAACCGACAGTATTCGTTTTAAGCGGGGCCGACAGTACATGGTAAACAGTTAGTGTGCATAGACTAAGGTGAGATCCCTCGCAAGATTTGTTAGAGCTCTCCCCACTATGCAGAGGCGGGTCTAACGGTAGCGGCCGCGTGGGGCCCCGTCGACCCGTGATGCGCCATGGGGCCCTGAAATTCTCCTAGAATCTAAAATTCGAATGCACTGGTTTTAGATATAACTGCAACCTGTAGCTAAACAAACGAACTTTTTTGCAGCCGGAGGCAAAAAAATACCAATTGGCTAATAAGGTCCAACTTAGGGGCCCCAAATTTGTTTCATAAATATTTTATAAGACGATGACCGTTTCTGAAAGAAAATGATGACTCATTCAAAAGAACATCTGAAAATTCAGACAATTTAAGTCTCCCGTGTCATAATATTTATCAAGCTGCCAGAGGGATGTCTTGCACATTTCCGAACATAGAGACACTTTTGAAAATATTTTTGACAATACCTATGTCAAATGCATCAGGTGAAAGATCGTTTTCTGTTTTAAAAAGAGTAAAAAATTATTTACTTAGTAAAATGGGAGAAGAGAGGCTTAACAACTTAGCCATACTGTATATTGAACGGGAACTGTTGAATCGGGTCGACACGGAGAACCTAATTAATGATTTTGCTGCAATTAAATCCAGACGAAAATTTATATGAGGTATGTAAATAAAAAATATTGGTAAACTGTATTGTTTTTTTCTCGGGGGGGGGGCGTATTTTTTCTCCCCCCTTTTTTAGAGGGGGCTCCCCAAAACTTTTAGCGCTTGGGGCCCCCACTTCACTTGATCCGCCTCTGCTCCCCACCTCTAAAGAAAATATAAAAATTGTTTTCCCCGCGTAGCTTATAGTCAGTGGTTGGAAAAACTACATTTTATTTGTAGCGAACTACAACTACTTTGTTAAAAACGTAGTTAACTACAACTACTTTTTTTTAATGTAGCAACTACAAACTACTTTTGAAATGTAGTCGCTACTTCGCTACTTTTTTTAAAAGTAAATAAATAAAAAGCATACATCGTTCGGGGGGGGGGGGGGGATTGAACAATTTTTTTTTTTTCGAAGTGATTTTGGATTAATAAATTAGTTCATTTGATCATGGAATAGTACAAATTGCCTTTTTTCCTTTTGCGCCAATTGGTTCTTTTAAGCCATTTTTTTACGGTTTTTACGAAAATTCGCTGAGAGAAAGAATTTAAAAGTTGAAAGGTTGAAAAAATTCAACCTTCAAACATGGGCGCCCCTGGAGGGAGGGAAAGTTCAAAACCTCAGAAATTATGAAATTACCTTGCTTGTTTGCAAAGAGTATAAAAATATTTCCTCTGACATTTATGAATAATTTATTTAAAACTAGCAAAAATACCCGGCGTTGCCTGGGCCAGTAAAAATATTGAGAAACAATTTATAATCGCCTTTTTTTCCCTAACTAAAAGAACTCAAAACGTTTTGACGATTTAAAATGTCGCTAAATTTGCGGTAACTGTTTTGGGATACCTAGGATAATTTTGCTCCCCTCCCTACTTTATGAAAATATGCTTAGGTATTATTAAGTCAGTAATTTTTGTCAAAGAAAAATTGTCATTTTTTGCTGAGAAAATATTGCTGACCATGAAATGACGCTAAAAGTTTTTGTCCTAAGTGATTTCGAAATTAGTAGGAAGCATTTGACAATAATTTGTGCGAAAAACACAAAAAATGGTAATTTTAGTTTTGGGGTTTGATTAATTTCGTATGTGGATTACTTTACGCTTTGACGTAAGTTTTAAAAGTTTTTTAATGACAACGTACGGAATCTGTCAAAAAAAAAAAAAAAAAAAAAAACCTGAACTTTTTTTCAACTGTGGGAGTATTATCTTTATGATTAAGATTTTGGCGCAGTCTACAAACATCAGACAACAATCGTTTTGTTTTAGTTATATCGTGCAAGAAGTAAAGTATTATTACATAGTCTTTGGCGCCAAAACTGGCGTCAGTTGAAAAAATTACCCATAATCTTAGTTATTATAATATTCTTGCAAAAAATTCGGCAAGATACCTGTTCGATTGGATTCTAAGTGACCAATTGTAAGTACCCGCCCAATCAGTGAAACAAATTTTTAAAAATACCGTAAAATTGTATTTAAAGTTCCATTAAATTGGAAAATAATGAACCCAATCCATTTATTAGTTGCCAATCTCTTCAAGCGATTACATTACCGATACTCTAAAACACATACTGTCGGCCTCGCTCAAACGAATACTGTCGGTTCCAAGAAATATTATTTGATTAAGCGGAATCTTTAGCATTGCGTCTATGGCATGGGAAATATCCAGTTCCAGGATATTTTATTCGTTTATCCGTTACCCGATTAAGCAGGACTGACAAATTTACGAAACTTGTGAAAATAATTGATACAGTGAACAATTTACTAATAAAGGAATACAATTTATTCTAAAAAAATAATATTTTCACGCAGCAATGCACATTAAGAAACACATTGCTTAAGGATAAATATTCTATTTACGTAACTAAGACTACGAAACGTTTTAAATACAAATCATGGTAAAAGATTGGATATTCCCCATGAAGCTGGAAAAAAAACCTTCATGATTTGACTTGCGAAAAGCCTTGAACATTAAATACGGAAAGAAGAAATGATGCCCGCAATTTTAGCTTTCGACAGGGAGTTGAGATGATACACTAAATACTGAATTAGTTTGGTCAATGCCTTTTGATTTATAAGAAATATGTACCTTAGATTGGAATGAAAATGGCGCTACCGATCGAACTTTTTTGAATATCGTTATAAATTATAGCCTATGTGTTATTCTGATGTATAAGCTACATTATGGTAAAAGTTTCATCAAAATCCATTCAGTAGTTTTTGCGTGAAAGAGGAACAAACATCCATCCATACAAACTTTCGCATATATAATAGTAGTAAGATGTTAAATTTTAACAACTCTAATCGTCCTTAAAATTGCTTTCCATGTAAAAAAATCCCGTTAAACCATGGGGAAAATGTGTCAAAATGAGATGTCTAAGGTCAGTTCATATTTTTGTGATTGATATTTTTCATTGAGTCCTCTGATGTACTCGTGTAAGATTTAGACCAGTCAGATTCAAGTGAAACTTTATTTTTTTCCTAAACTCTATTTAGAAGTAGTTTTCAGAAATCGCTACAAACTACTACTTTTTTGTATCGCGCTACTCACTACTCTACTTATTTTTAAAAGTAGCGCGCTACACTACAAACTACTAAGAATGTAGCTATTACAGTAGTTTCGCTACTTGTAGCGCACTACTTCCGACCACTGCTTATAGTGCTATTCTTCCGGATCGTCATCGTGCGCCCTTAAACCTCTTGCGCCTTAGTGAGCCGCGGGGGCGCTATGTACGCCACTGATGGTAAATATTATTGAAGACACAAATATGTTTAAAATGCATCTGGAGACATTAAAAGTTTTCAATTTGAAAATGGTATTACAATTAACAAAAAAAAAAGTGGAGGAAAGAAGTAATTTTCGTACCTGGTTTTATAACGCTTGACACTGCCGTGCTAAGCGGAAAAGTAATATCTGCAGAAGGATTCAAACTGAGATATTGTGGCCTAAAGTTTTGCGGACCCATGTATTTGATCCAGGAGGTACTTATTTCATTTTTTTTTAAATATTTCCCGTTCTTAAATGACCATAAAATATTACATTTGGACAAAACAAGCGACAGAGAACCACCCTGGTGACAATAACTCGATTTTGTCAAAAAAGCGCAGGTATTTTATGCTTAGCACGGCACGCATATAGCCGTGATGGCTTCTCTCTTTAATGAACTAAGCTGGCTACACAAAAATTTTGATCGGGGGGGGGGGGGGGTACAAGGAAAACTTTCGTCTGAGAACAGAACACTCACACAGCTGAGCATTGAGCAATGGTTTGATAGGGCGCGAAACCGACATATTATAGCGTTTTATGAACCTTACGCAGACTATTCGCTCAATGATAAGCTTTGTGGAAAGGAAATATTGAAATAAAATTCTCGGAAAAAGTGCCATCTATAGAGGCATTAAAAGTTTAAAAGTGATTTCTGCATTTGCCGCTCAGTGTAGATATCACTTTTGTAACATGGCAGCATAGATCATTTTATTAATACTATTAAATGATTTACTTATGTAAAAATGTTAATAAATAATAGCAAGTTAACGCACCATCAAACCACCATGATTTATTTCGTCTGAGATCGGAAATTCATTGGTTTGTTTTTGAGAAAGGCGTTTAATAATTATATTTTTCTTTATAGTGATTTGCTTTGCGGTTGAAACTGAAGAGAGAAGTTTATTTTTGTTTTGTTGCAAAATGAACCTTGAGCTATACGGCATGTCGGAAAATTCGAATTTTCCGGCATGCCGGCTGATGCGGGGTAATACGCTGCATTAACCCTTTAACTGTCAAGTTATTTTGATGGTTTGGGTGCACAAATTGTCAAATTTTTTTATTGCAAAAATCAAATGTTTAGTCCAAAATAGAACATACTTAGAAGTTAAAAATTGATATTTTGAAGCACATGGGTAAAATATTTAAAGTTTTGTAGCCACTGCATATTTGCTTGAGGCGGCTGCCACTCAACATGGCAGTTGTAAAGTTCGCTTCTAGTGGAGCATTATTTTCTAAAAAAAAAAAAAAGAAAGAAATAAAAGTGAATACCTTTCAGTAATTCAGTCTTGTGTGGTATAACTGGAAACCATGGGTGCCACTCTAAAAATTAACAAAGACTGAAAAGTACTTGGCATCATTTTGCTACACAAACATGTTAGCGCATATGTCTGTAGTTTAATGCACAAATATGTTGCATTTTTATGTTATAATTAACTATATAATAAAAACAAATCGCAAAATTGAGTAAAATCTAAACTTTCAGAATAGTTTTTTCGAAAAGATTTTTTGGAAGAAAACGCGATAACGAAAAAATTACTGTATTAGTTACTGAAGAAAAAAAAGCTTCGAATTCACGCTAAAAGATTCTTGACAATAAAAAGTTTCTGGTAAGAAATTCTTCGCTAAAAAATAACACTGGAAAAAACAGCTTTAAAATAATTTTCTGGATTAATGTAGCTATGATTGAAATAATTGAATTACTAGTTTTCAAGGTGCAACTAGAGAGAAAGTTATTAAGCAGTTGCTTGGTTTTTTTTTTTTTTTTTTTTTGAAAAATCTAAATGAGATATTTTTTAACCCTCGTGGGTTCCTTGGGGTCATATGTGACCCCAATGCAATTTCTGTTTAATATATCTTGCTAATCAACCTTTTGTTTTTAATGGCATTTTCTGGCTTTTATTCTTCTAGTTTTCTATTCAAAATGATGCTATTATTGTGTTTTATTTTTCCCGAATTGCATTTTTTGCACACAAGATCCTTGGGGTCACTTCCCCAGAATACCAAAAAAAGAGGACGTTGCAACTTTTGTCCAAGAGAACTGGACAGAAAGTGCATCGAAAAATGTCATAAGTGTTTGAAATTCACTTGCAAAAAATCATGTTTTTTCAGGTCTGTAACAGATGTAAATAAATCTACAGTTATTGTAAGTTTTGCGCTAAAATTTTAATTTTAATTCATAAACTGAATTTTACTTTGATTGTGTCTTTTTATTTTTATTTTTTTAGCATTAAAAAGTGTGTGAACTTAAATAATGCATGTAACATTCAATTATCATAATAAATTTATTAAAGGAAGCATCGGGGTCGTTTATGACCCCAAGGGTCTTGAGTGTAACTGAAATGGGAGGGACCCACGAGGGTTAAAGCTTCATTTCATTTTTTCCCAAAATAAATTTCCAAATGATACGACATTTTACAGAATACGGAATTCCGTCCATCAGACGGAAGTGTGGCAGCTTTTCCAAGCACAAACCCGAGAAACAGTCAGGGACGTCATTTCAAGTTTTTTCAGGGGGGGGGGGGGGGCAAAGGGTCCAAACACAATGCAATTTCATCGAAAAACATACAAAACCACGCCCACTTATATGTAAATACATTGATTTCTCAAACTCAGGGGGGGGGGGCAATTGAGCACCCCCCCCCTAAATGACGGGCTTGGTAACAGTCTGGTTCGACAAAGAGATGAAGCCGAAATAAACGTCTCCCGATATATATTCGGGTACAACAATATGATGCACTCAAAAAAAAAAAAAAAAAAAGAAAAAAATTACCCCGAGTAATACTCGGGCGTGACATTTTCGAACACCAGTGCTGTGCCCGAGACTATCTCGGGCATGACAGTTAAAGGGTTAAAACTTTTAGCAACTTTGTGGAAATGACAAACACACCTTGTGATTGAATCGTGCCATGTTGTTGAGACAAAAGAAGGAAAACAAGTTTTTTGAAATCTATAACATTTAATATTAACACGGTGCTGTAAATGAACAATATATATATATATATGCATGTACTTTTTCAAATTGGGTGTGAACTGCATCAGGCACACTCCAATCCGAGAAAGAACATTCGCTTGAGTGTGAACAAACTTCATAATTTACAAAAGTAAAACACTGATAAATTATATACAAATATTACACTTAAAAAACAAATACCTGAACTCTGATTGCCTTGAGCCCTTATTTACTCATACAACATTCACATTAAAATACCGAAACAGCACATTGAATGGTCGGACCATATGGAGGTTTCCAGAAAAAACGTTCGAATAAAGCACCATTACTTAGAAAACATCGCCATTAAAAGGGAAGTGACATGAAAAATTGCTTCTAAAAGCAGAGCCATATGAAATTGCTCAAAATTTAAATGAAGTACACTTAATGTATGGAAATAGATATGAAGATTAAAAAAAAATAATACAAAATATCTAAATTTTTACACAAATGACTGAAGTTTATAAACGCAGAGGGGAGCCAGAGAGGATTACTGAAAAGTTTTACTATCGTTATCGCTGAACTAGCAGTTTCATTACACAGGGATCTTAATGTAACACTGCAAAAATGTACCTTTTCATATAATCTACGACTTGATTCATCAAAATATTTTGTTAAAAAGGAATGTGACAAAGAAGCTAATTGGCTGAATTGCTTCATATTCAACTGCAATGTTAGCAAAAGTGACAAACAAACTTATGAGTAAAATTTTAACTTGAAGGATTTCCCATAGAAATTAACCATAAAGTTAACTGCAATACTTTTCAATTCAATTTGTAATTGAAATGTTTTAATACAGCGTGCACAAATGCAGTATAACCTATCTATTTGGAAATTTACTGATTTTCTCTCATTTTGAAACTCATGCCCAAGTGTCATACTGTGTTAGTGTGTGGGGGGGGGGGGATAGTTCGAAAATAAAAATAAATATCTTAAGAGAAGAATTTATAAAGTACCCACATGAATTAAAAACTATGAAGTTTTGCTTTTAGAGGGGGGCACAGCTTATTTTAAAGAGCTACAGGCCAACACAGTATTATTCTTGCAAGATGTGATAAAAATAAACTGTTGGCTACAGTTTCCAAGCAAAACATTCCTTTTTACTCCATTTTTAATGCATGTCTGTCTCAAAGGATTAATTTGGGGTCCTTAAGTCCGGGTGCTTCAGCAATTGTAAATTTACAGCCATCAGTATATTTAGTACAATTTAACTTCATGAAACAAGAAACACTAATAAACATTCACTACATATAAACTTATGGACAATGAGATTATGAGAAAAGTTTTAAAAATTGCTTACAAAAGAAAAAAAAGAAATGAGCTAAAAAGGAATTAAAAAAGAAAGAAAAGCTAAGACGAAAAAAGTTAGCGTAAAAAAGATCTTCCAGGATGAAACAATTAAAAAGGTTGGAAATCATTTGCATTAAGGTTAAAAATTAAAGCCAAACACAAAGTGTAAGAGGGTTTCAAATAGTGAGTTTTCAGCTCTTAATCTTTGTCGGGCAACCCAAAAAGAAAAAAAAAAAAAAAAGCAGAAATATTTCAAATGTTCTGAAAGAGAAGTTATTATATAGAAGCACATATAGACCTCTTTTCAAGCCTCATACAGCTTGACCAGCAAGACCTCATACAGCTTGTAGTTAAGGAGTTGGTCATTTTCGGAAAGAGAGTGGTCAAAGGGCAATTTTTGAGCAAAAATGGGGGTTAGAAACTAAAATTGCAGTTTTATGCTGTATTTGGTCGTTTAAGGGGGGTGGGGGGGGATCCGCTCTTGGGTGCTTGGAATATTGCTTCTAAAAAAACGTTCTATTGTGTATCTCACATTTTCTACTCTACCATACACCCCTTTTCAAGAGTCAAGAAAGACAGTTTACTGCATACAAATTAAGAAAAGATCAAAAAATCACCAACGGTCTTTTTCTTGTAATGACATAACGGATGCTTTTGGCCAGGCATTCAGAGTCCAACATAACAAAAGGACAAATTGGGAAAGAGAATTCAATACATCATTTCTTCGACGAGAGCATAACCAGATGCACACGCTCCTTTTGTATTTATTGCTGATAACTAATGCCGGAAAAACCGATGGACGGCTGAACAAAATGCATTAAGTAAGAGTGGATGATTTCAAGAAATACATTTTATATCTTTCAACTTTGAATAGAGAATATACAATTGAACCTACAGCAGTGCATTTCAAGTAAAGACCCAATAACATATCTGAGTGTTATAAATGTTTAGCAAGAAATTCATTACAGAATGGGCAGGGTTTTTTTGAAAAATTTCTTAAGCAAATTTATCAAAAAGTAAAATAATTTAATTAAGTCACACAGTAGTAGCTGTACATTTTAAAATTCATTTCATCTTCTGTTTTAAACTAATAAAGTCATTTTTTGGGGGGAAAATAGACTTGAAGCCTTAATAAATACGATCACAAGTATTCCACGATAAACGCTGAAATGCCCATTACACAAACTTGTGTATTAAAAACTTTAACAACTTTTTTGAGTGGACAAAACTTATTTAAAAGAAAGTCATTAGCATTTCTATAGAACCTAAAATATGAAAAATATTTACACATAAATTATTTAGCCTGAATAAAATTATGGTACATGCTTTTTTTCTAGATAAAATAGAAAATAAAATTTATGAACCTGCCATTTTATCGACTGATAAATACATTTTTGACGTTAATAAATTCAACTTTATCAGTTTTAGTTTACATTTTAGATTTTCTAACATATTTCACCTTAAATTGTACATATTTAATAAACTTATAGATTTGTTATATATAAATAAGTAAATATACATTTAGTAATGTGTTTAAACTTTGAATTTAAACCTATGCATTTATGTACATACTAATTTACATTAATATATCTATATTCCAATTTATTTAATTTCCCAGTCTTAAATCTTTGATGTCTTATAAATAAAAATATTACTTTGTGCAATTCATCTACAATTAAAAGCACTGCAGAAAAAAATGCTACTGAACCGATGTAAGTAAATATGATAGATTCTAAAATACATATTTTGGAAATCTTTGCAAAAACTATACTCATACCCTATTCTTTTAAGTTTCAACTTATCCTTCCAGCACATATGATTTTGAACTTCAACAAGCAAGAAGTGTTTTTCCCATCTTAGTGCAGATAAGTTATTTAACCCCATGTATGGCATCAAAATATTCAGCAAATACAAATGTAGAATAAAAATAGTGCATCACATTTCTTCGGAGTGGCGTACGGAAGAGGAATGCTTACGGAAGTGAAAGAAACTCAACAATAAAAATCCACCATTACTCATAGTCCACGAGCTAGAAACGTTGAAAAAGCAACAATTTTAAGACGCCTAGTTCTTTAATATATCTTTCCTTATGCTCTTTTAAGCAGCATGTGGGGTGTCTGGCGGCCAAGGGTGGCTGCGTTTTTTACTGCTCATCATACTTGTACAGGAAAAAAGTGATTTTTAAGTCATTTTTGGGTAACTCCGGGGCAAATAAATCATGAAAAAGAAAAAAAAAGTTTTTGACCTTACCATTTCTGATTTTAACAAAATTTCGTGTGAAAGCCGCATATAATAAAATAAGTAATCCTGCCAACTTTTAGTGCACATTTTACAAAATACAGATCTGTTAAAAGACTTAAAAAGTGTGGAAAAAAACCCCAGAAGTTTTTACATGCAAATGGCTGTAACTTCTCTTCTAATTATAGTAGAATAAAAAACCATTGCAAAGGCAAAAAATAGAGCTTTCTATTGATATATTACGTGACATATTTACAACAGGTGTAAGAGTAATTAAAGCCTCACGTATTCGGTGGCTAGGACATCTTTATAGACATGCTGATGCTGTCCCTACCAAAAAAGTGACTTTTTCAAAAATTGAAGGGGTTAGACGTCGAGGACGACCACCCACTCGATGGTTGGACGATGTCGAGAATGACCTAAAACTAATGGGAATCAACCGATGGAGGGCCGTTGCGACTAATAGGGTCAACTGGAGGAAAGTGAGCGAGTCGGCCTTGGCCTGCAAAAGGCGGTTGTGCTTTTGATGATGATGATTTGCAACAGGTTTAGGCTTCAAAATGTTGAAAATGGCTAAAAAATCATTTTTACCTGCAAAAATGTGATGCGCAGTAAAAAACGCAACCACTCTTGGCGGCCAGACACCTGGCATGATGCTTTGAAGAGCATAGGGAAAGATATATATGAAGAGGCAGACAGACGTCTTTAAATTCTCACTCAAAAACGTTGCTTGCTCTTAGACTTATTATCTATATAAATAATGCCGAGGACATGCATGCAAGCCGGTTAATAGAGTTTCGAAAATATATCTATTACGACAAGTTACAGTTTGCGATAACCAGGCAAATGCCAGTCACTGGAACAAGCTACTTTTCAACAAGGCACAACAAACTTGTCACTTGATACACAACTATATCGTGGACATTGAGAAACATCCAATAACATGAACGGCATGATTGTACTCTATATTAACACTTCAAACCTTATTTTAAATAAAAATACTTTTTACAATTTCCATATTTTGTTTTTCTCAAAAGTAAAATGCTGCTTCAAGTGTATCACAGGGCTCTCAACTTGATTGGCGACTTCTAACTAGTTTTGAAAAAGCAAAATGTAGCATTTCGTAACTTTTTCCTCGCCTAAACCAAGGAAGTAATAAATATGAATTCGATTATAGTTCATTTGATTGAGAATCCATTTTCTGTTCCACTACATGAGGATATTTTTTACTCGTTTTAAGTCAGGTGGTTATTCCACAACTTCTTTTTTTGGCAATACAGCTGTACAGTACATGATATGAATACATTGCCCGAGCAAGAGTTTTAACTAATCTTGATTACAACCAAATTGGGTTCAGTTGAATCTGAATAAAAACTTAAACTTCATCTAACAAACTTCTGTCTCAATGTAATATTCTTAAAAATACACCATTTTATTTATTACTTCCTGGTTTAAGAAAAGAATTGCTATTGAGCTTCTAATAATGTGACAATGTTATAATATTGAAGTAGAGTGCGTTCATAGTCTCCTAGAAGTTAGCTTCAGCTAAAGGCATGAAAAGTTATGATGGTACAATCAATACATCCAATATAGCATTAAACATGGAACCTAACCCTGGAATAATGGTTTAACCATTACAGCCGATAACATGGTATCTGCCGATGAACCTGACAATCTGCATAAAATCACCAATCCATTAAGTGCAGATGCTTTTCCAAGAAGAGTACATGCTTTGGAGTGGTTTTCAAATCAGTTATTTCTGAAACAAATTTTCATACAACATACCCTGGATCCTTTGAGGAACTCTATTTTTTTAAAGCAGAAAATGTCAACACATTCAATCCTTAGCCATACATATGTCATGCAAATTTTGTTACCAATGTCTTTCAATTTTAACAGTATGAGATAATGTAAAAAAAAAGACAAAATATATACAATTGATGATATCCATATTAAGGAGTTTCTGGTCAATTCCATTGATATGGCTTCATAAGCATCAAATTAACTCAAGACACATAATATTTGACATGATATCAAACTATAATAGCAATAATATTTGAATTGTTCTTTACGATAACCGCAATAAGCTACTAATTACCAATACTCAATGCAACAGTTTAATTTTTATATGATAACACTGAAAGTCAACATAAATTTATTTCAAAATGCTTCAACTATTAAAATTAAATTGCACATTTTCCCCTTCTAAAACAGCTGCTTTTATTTAATGTATTAAATTTACTACAAAATAAAATCACTTAAAACACAGAAGCTCAATTCATTCTGAGTAAATTCAGGAATCCAGGGATAATTTTAACCTGAGGCTATAGGATGATCATGAATAATTACAGATGATCTAACATTTCCAATCTAAACATAAATGTTATGTAGAGAACCCTGCAACATGATCTAAACTAAAATCACAGGAATTAGACTTTCTGAATTTCAGGCGCATCACAATATTCAATTATACAGTTAAAAGCAGGTAAAAGCATTTTTTTTCAATGGAACCAACATCTTAAAACAGTCAGCACCTTTAATGGAAGACATCATTCAAAATCGTGTTTTTGCTTACTCCTAGTTAATTTGACGAAACGGAGGTTTCTAATTGAGAAGAGGATTGGTGTTTATGTGCAGGATTTTAACTTGAAAGATCGAAGACAATCATGTGAGAGAGATCTGGGGCCTTAATCTTGCTTTGCTCAATCCTAATTCATTTCACTCCAGGTGAGTTGGCACTTCGGTTTCTTTTGAAACAAAAGCTTATCTCCGTTCTCTCAGAAGGTTTGTGAAGGATTTCAGACAATGATCACTATGCCTGAATCAGAGCCTCGACTCATTTGGCAACGAAAACAGTTATCTCTACTTACCCAGAGTGTCTCTGCAAGAGTGCAGAAAGAATCAGAGCCTCGTTTCATTCGGTAAGAAAAATGGTAATCTATGTTCATTTCAAAGAAATTTCAACCAGCAAACTATTTTACCTATCAAAACCTTTTTCTCACACCATGCGAGTGAATAGAGATTGTCCCTTCTGTTACCCAATGAAGCTAGTTCACATGGATGTGAAGTGAATCGCCCCAGCCAAGCGAGATCAGGATACCCGAAACAAGTGACTCGAATGTATAATATATACGTAACCCGTAACTCACTCACACTCCATAACTACATGTAATATGACATCTACAAATTACAGGATAAATGTGGAAGTTCTAAGTAACGTTCGAAAGACAACCGGACAGCAAACGTTTCGAGAAAGTATGTACACGGAATGCCAGCGATCCGGTACGTATCCAATTTATCTAGGCTCATTTTTTTACCCCGATACATTACTGCTAAACAAAGTACGTCTCTTAATAAACAACAGCAAAGAGTCCAGAGGAGTCAGATCCGGTGATTAGGCGGGGACCGACAGCTGAGTGACGTAAGGGATGACGCCGCCCGGACCGGCTAATGAGGAACTTTTCATGAGATCCGCATCGATCCGGCGAGCCGCCTGCCTCCCCTCGGATATGGCATGGACCACGAGGGACTGGCCCCGTCGACAATCTAGGGGAGACAGAGCATAATCAGTGCGTTTTGCTAGTAATACATTACTTGCTCCAACATGTACAGTAAATTCCTTTTTACACAGGAGAACATTTTTACAAAACTTCTGCTGTTATATTTTTGAGTTGTTTTTGAGTAAAATGGACCTGCTGATTTCAAAACTGTAGTTATTTTCTATTAGTCCAGTTTTTATGAATGTGACTGACCCCTTTCCCACTAGAGGACTTATTATAAGAAGCCCTACTGCTCTCCTGTTGGCCGAAATAAACCTTTTTAAAATTGGAATTGCTCATTTTCCAAAACATTATTCTAATTGCTGGTAAAAACTTTAATTTTAATTGATTGTCACAGCAAAAAAAAAAAAAAAACAGTAAGTTCATAACTCATAACTTCATGTTTACCACCCAAAAAGATATGTACATGTTGTTGTCTTGTGCTGGTTAGACTGGCAGTTAGGAGCGCGTTGCTTCACTTTTAAAACTCTAACGTAATTCAGGGTGAAGTCTGACTTTCTCAGTACACACATGCCCTAGGGACCCGTTTATAGGATAGGTAACATTCACAGAACAACACATTTAGACAAAGAAAAGACAAGGAACACATCTATGCTCAAATTGATTCGAACCCGGGCAGGGCCCGATTAAGATATCATGGGGCCCAAGGCCAAATACTTTTTTGGGGCCCCCTGTACTGAGGCTTAACGATTTCGGCATAGGATAAAACAAATTTAGACATTGATTACAGCAAGTTTACCCATTTGGGGGCCCCTAAATTGTGTGGAGGCCCCAGGCCACGGCCTAGTTGGCCTATTCAGTAATCAGGCCCTGAACCCAGGTCTCCTCCATGATGGTCAGACTTCATTGACCACAAATTTCAAATTATATATACCATGTATGTAACTGCTGCTTATCTACATAAATTTTTCATGTGCATTATACTTGTAAATTAGTCGCTTTGAGCAACTAATTCACAAACACCTAATTTACTATTTTATTCTCCTATATAGCTTAAAATCTAAATATAGCTAAATACACTAAAGCTAAGATCCTTTCTGGATACATAGGCCATAAATTAGTAAACAATAAGTCATAGATCTGTGACAGTCAAATTGATATTTCTCAGTGTTATATGCAGAATTGACTGGACCAGGAATTTACTGTACATAGTTATGTAAAAAGAAGTGTTTATAAATGAAAACTCACCACCAGCAGCATAAACTTTCTTCATGGACGTACGGAAATTTCCTTGCGGGGTGGCGATATTCTTTCGGGGATCTTGCTCTACTCCGATGTCATGTAACAAATAATCTTCTGGTCCCAAGAAACCCATTGCAAGCATCACTAAGTCAGCCTAAAGGGATAGAAAAGGCATAAGTCAGCAGAGGCATTGAGCTAACCCATAAATTCAAAAATAACTTTCAAATTTACAACTGCAGAAAAAGTGGGGAAATTATTGGATGTTCTTTTTTTAAATGAATGAGGGGACCATTTAACTCCACTCAAAAATTTTTGAAGCCAATAAAACAAATTAAATTTATATGAAATTACAGTTATTTTAGTTGTGTTACAATTACAAATTACACATTTACAGAAAATTGTTCAATAACAATTTTTCTTTATTATATTTGTTTCTTTGTTTGTTGTTGTGTCATGGAAAATTAGTAACAACTATGAAGATTTCGTGTGAGACTGCCTCAAGAGGTTAGACTTCTTTGTATTAAATTACAACACAAAAATATAATCTACTGTAATTATTTATCAGCAAATAAATCAATAATCAACCAACAGTTAAGACCCAGAGGCTCTTAATAGCTGTTTATCTTCTATTCGATCATTAATTCAAATTTATATTAATTAGACATCAACAAAAGTTCTTGTTGATGCATAGATGGACAATATTTGGAATTCAAATCATAACAAATATTTCTTATACAAAGATACTGATAGTGTTTTTAAAGGTGTGAAAATATTCCTCCGGATTTTAGGGGAACTAAATTTACATTGGAGGAGAGAAAATGTGAAAACAGTGGCACACATTAAAGTGATCAACATCATTAAAATAATAATAATAATTTTCTAAAGATGAAATTGAACATAGCAGGTAAAGAAGAGCTGGGCAGTTTTCTTTTTGACATTCATTAAAAAACATTTATGTGAAATACTTAATAAAGTCTAACTACTTTGCTTTCAGCTTTTTTTGTGATGCTTAAATTTTATTACAAATACAATGCATGAACATACACTTGACTACATATTTGCGACGCATTTTCAATGAATAAAACATGCTTGTACAGGCATTGAAAAATCTCTGTATATGATATTTCAGTAAAATAGATTGTTAATCTTACTCAGGCTATGATACAAGAAATATAAAGCTCAGCCTTGAGATTCGTACCTTGTAAACCTTTTCGCTTCCAGGAACTTTTTCCATAACCCAATTTCCTTTTGCATCTTTCTTCCACTCTACCTTCACAGTGCTGATGCCAGCAACATTACCATGACCATCATCCAAGAATTTCTGAAAAATCAGAAAGCATTTCATTCACAGAAAGATGACTTTTCCGTATATTATCCTCAGAAACCATTTTTAAAATTTATCAAACCTAGAATTGTTATTTATGTAAAAATAATGCTGTTGAAGTTCAGATTTTTTTCCCCCAATTTAAATCACCAGCATTGGATTTAAAATTGCAGTGCCTGTATACCCCCCCCCCTTTTTTTTTTCACTCTTATCTTGAAAGATATTTTAAAATTGTACTTTCAGAAATTTTACACAATTTATTTAATTTATTTTTTTTAAGTTACATTTGCTCTATAATTTATTTTGCCCTTCAGTTACTGTTAAAAGCAGCCTTATGAAACAAAACCATTACATAATGTTACGTTATGTAACATTACGTAAAATAAGAACATTATGTAACCAGTTTTTTTTTCAAACAATTTCTATGATGCTGCTTTGTTCCATTGAGATGTTCTACTGATATAAATTCAAACAAAATGGGCATTTAAACAAAGAAACATAAATTGAGGCATTTTGTTTTGTTTATTTCATCAGGAATGTTTGAAGACATGAATAAATTCCACAGGAATGTTTGAAGACATGAATAAGAAAGAGTTTTTTTTAAATTAGAAGAGTTTTGCAAACTTACTTATGCTAAAAAACAGCTTTACAAGAAAGAAGCGTGTTGACAAATTAAATTATATTTTAAAGGGAAAAAAAGAAATAATAAGAGAACATTATAATTATATGTATTTTCAAAAGCTTCCGTAAACTATATTTACTTCAGTGGCTGTCGCTTGTATGAATCACGCACGTTTGTTCTAAATAGTTTTGATTCAACAAAATGGCTGGTTCAATACAGTGGCTAATTCAACAAAGCTAGATTTTGTTCTTTTAGTAACAATTTGATTCATTAAAGCAGTTAGTTTGGTTAACCAACATCCACTGTATTAACTTTCGTTAATCATTATTTTTAATGAATTTATGTGTAAGAAATATTAACAGATGCAAACAATAACTTTTACTTCATAGTAAGGAAAAAAGTATTCGTTTTTACAGCACAATGAGCCCAGACTGGCTATCTACCCACTAAAACTTATTCTTGCAGATTTTAGTAGGTTATAGCCACTTTGGTAGAAGCTTGCAATGACCTGAGATTGCAACCCTGAAGTGAAGTGTAAAGACTTACTTCGCTAAGAACAGAAAAGGCTCTTGGATCGTCCCCGAATTTATGCTTGACCTCGGCGTGGCCGTAATCCACACGGAATATTTTTGGCCACTGAGGCCATGGATTGTTCTCCGCTCTGCTTTCAGGAGGTTCAGGGAGGATTTCAAATGACACAATGCTCTTGGCTCCCTGAAAAAGACAAAGTAAAAGTTATACATATATATATATATATATTTAAAATCAAACTCAAAATATTCTTGTAAAAAACATAGTTCATATATCACAGTTCAGTGTCAAAAAGGTCATTGTAATAATTTGACTCATATAACTATAGCCCCTTTTAACTCAGTTAGAGGGATTATAGAAACTATTTTGTTGTAGCGAAATTTTTGTACACAGAAATTACTATAACTTTCTGATAATATAAGTTGGGGATCTTAGGAGTATGTTATAGTAGAATTTTTGCTATAGTGGGATTTGACTGTATGAGCAATTAATGATCACACAAAAATTTTAACACTAGCTCCTAAAGATATTTTAAAACATAAGTATTTTATATTTGGATGGAATGACATTTTGTAGGGAAAAAACAACAAAATGCATAGGGAAGAGGTAGGCAGTTAAATCATTTATTAATCCCCAGTGGGTCCTTGCTTAGTAGTTACTTGAAAATAGCTCATTGGAATTTACATACCTGTCTCAAAGAAGTTGCAATGCAGTCACATCCAGTATCTCCTCCTCCAATGACAACCACATCCTTATCCTTGGCATTTACTTTGCCATAGTCAATTTTGTTTCCAAGCTGCTTTTTCTGCCAAGTTTCAAGAAAGGTCATTGCAAAATGAATACCATTCAACTCACGCCCTTGAAAAAGAAACGTTGGTAAGTTAACAATGCTACTTTCAACAAATATAATTACTTTTAAACCAAAACAATGTTTACAAAGATCCTGAATGAATTTTTCTCAGTTCATGGAAATTTTTCATAATTTATTCATCATATTTTTGATGGATACTACTGCCCTCATAAAGAAAGAGGGATTTTTAAAAATATTTTCTTAAACCATTTCATTTTCTTCTCACAATCATTTAGCTAAAAACAAATAAGTAATTGACAAGTTAAAATCAAGAAAGTATAATTATTAAAGGGAGGCAAAACAATTACTTTGAAAGATGCTCATAGTCAAATGCTCACTTTTTGAGGTAAGGTTTTCCTGCTTAGGAAAACAGAATGGCTAATTCTGAAAAAAAGCATTGGTTAAAACTCTTTCTCTTGATGTCAAACGTAAGTTTTTGAAAACTTATAATATTAAGACAGTTTCTTGCCAAAAATGTATTTAATGAACAAAAGGGTTACAATGTGTCCAATTCCTACATTTTCCTATTTTTAGTATGGGATATTACAATGCTTTTCTTCAAACATCTCAAAAAGTCATTTCTGTTGATAATGCCATTTATCTTCCCAAGGCAGTACCTTTTCTTTCATTAAGGATTTTAATATTTTGTAAATATACCTGGAATCTGAAGGTCTCTGGGCCATGTTGCTCCCACAGTTAGCAGCACAGCATCATTCTCCTCAAGAAGAGTTTTTGCAGAAATGTCTTTTCCTACATTTACATTAGTGTGGAATGTTATGCCTTCCTCAGTCAATAAATCAACACGCCGTTTTACCACCTGAAACACACAAAAAATAAAGTTCAGTTTACACAAAGCAAAACACGCAAATACATCCAATTGAAAGAGCTCAATTGTAAAATTGCCTTTTATAATATAAGCAATTGATTAGCTTATTTACGAAATTCTATGAATGAACAAAAAAGAGTTCTTAAACGGTTTGGCGGGGATGATAATGAGCTTTTTTATTTGAGTTCAGTTTTATACTGTATTTTGTTTCATTTTGTGATGAACAATACACACTATGTGAGCTAGGATCATGCAATTCTGATAAGACAGAAAAAAAGTACATCAGGCTTATTTGAATATCAAATTTTACTTTTCTCTCAATGTCTGATGTTCCTCTGTCATTTCAGAAAAACTGAGAAAATAAAATTGTGAGGGAAATTGCCAAAAGGTATTTACTAAACACATACACATACATAAATAGACCACATTTCTTATAGCTAAGAAAGGGAGAATTGCTCCACTCCTTATGCCCTGAAATAAACTTAATCTCAGGCTTATCATTTACAACCTACTTTATGCTCTGTTTCACAACTTATCCTCACTGGTAAAAATTACCCATCAGCTATAGTTACTAGCATAATCAACTAAGCAATAATGCTATAACTTAACACTACTTCATAATGTATTCAACAATTTGTATGCAGGTGGAATTTATTTTTTCTGCTAGCAATTTAGGAATTGCGTTAGATGTTATATTGTAAATAGTACATTAGAACCATTGATTACAAGGAGATCTTTTCTTTAAGGGCTATTCAAAACATAGTCTCTCGAACTTTAAGTCGTGAAAAATAACCATGCTAAGCAATGTTTTGTTCCAAAGCTTCAACATGCAAGTAAAAATACAAGAATATGTCAATACCTCTTTGCTCAATTTCATAGTAGGGATTCCATACTCCAGAAGCCCTCCAACTCTGTCATTGCGTTCATAAACATTCACTGTATGACCAGCCTAAAAATAATGTGCATAGTTACAAAAACTTATAAATAGATATTTTGGAAAATATTATTACTCTAATTTCAAGGATTAAGGAGATAATAATGAGATAGTAAAATAAGAAGTAAAATTTTTTTTATTTTATAGGTAAAATTTAAAAAAAATGTTACAAGAACAAATAGGAAAACAAATTTTAATTTTGAGTTGCTATTTTATGATATGAATATAGTTTGTCATTTTATGCTCCACACAAACGATAAATTTTACACCTCTTATGGTAATATAATCAAAACCAAATTCACATCTTATGATTCAATCAAAGAAGATATCATAAATGACAAATCCTTTTAGAATATATAAACAAAATAATGGGTAAAGATTCTTAGCTGTATTGAATTTACACCCTTTGAAATATCAGTACTTCAGAATGAACATATTTTGCTTTTCCATTCTTTAATCTATTTTTAAAAGAAGCAGTATTTATCAAGATACAAAAACATTAAATTGAGCATTAATTTATTAGCAAGACGAAGCTTTGTAAAGGAATTTTAAATGACTCACAAGTCTCAGTAAACACTTTGTAAGAAAGTAATAAAGTGCATTAGAATCAACTCTCTCTGATTTTGTGAACAGAAATCAACTGTCTAATATCTGTGCATCATTTAAAATGAAAAAAATGAAATGCATAGTCAAATCATACAGTATCTTTATTAATGACCATTTTGAATCCTCATTGAGATTTTAAGACTAATTATTCAATAGTATTTTTTTAATTTGAATTTCGGAATTTGTGAAGTAAAACAAAATTACAAGATAGCCCCAGAAAAATTTCTCCTACAGATTTTCATCTATACCATACTAGAAGCTGTTGATTAAGAGGTTAGAAAAAAACACTTACTTTATTAAGCTGAGCCGCTGCTGCCAGCCCAGATGGTCCACTACCGACAATGGCAACC